>QLOZ01002903.1:0-14433 GCA_003314065.1 Lactarius sp. MG50 | reverse complement strand
CTAGGAGCTCCTTCCTAATTAGTCCAGTTCAGTGTCAGTTCCAGTTTCGTACAGTAATTCAGTCGTGTAGCATTGTAGGGCCTCCCAGGGAGGTCCGCATTCCATCCTTTTCTTTGTCAGGTACCTAGTCGCAAGTCCCAGAGACCGCGCAAGGGCTAGTTCAGTGCACAGAGGCAGCATGATCGTAACACATGGCATATCATCCTCAGACCAATGGCCAGTCAGAACGCATGAACCAGTGGCTGGAACAGTACCTTCGCATCTACGTCAACCACCAGCAGAACAACTGGGCCACCCTCCTGCCTCAGGCGCAATATGTCCACAATGCCTGGCCCAGCAGTACCACGAAACAAGCGCCGTTCCAGCTCCTGATGGGCCATGTGCCACGCGCCCATCAACTGCGAAGATCCGAAAAGATGCCATCACTCCAAGAATGCCTAGACCTTATCGATCAAAGTCAAAAGGCCACCCACACCACCATGACGAACGCGCAGTCCCTTATCAGCTCAAGAAAAGGAGCGCAATTTAAGCCGTTCGCCCAAGGGCAAAAGGTCTGGCTCGAAGGGAAGCACATCCACATCACCCAGCCAAGCGTGAAACTCGCTCAGCGCCAATACGGTCCCTTCGCCATCACCAAAGTCATCTCCCCCGTAGTTTACCAAGTCGCAATTCCCCCGCAGTGGAGGCTCTGGCGAGTCCACGATGTTTTCCACGCCAGCCTCCTCACCCCGTACATAGAAACTAAAGAGCATGGCCCTAACTTCACAGAACCGCCCCCAGACGTCATCGATGGGGAAGCAGAGTACGAAGTCGAGGCCATCCTGGAATACCGCCGATACGGAAGAACCAAAGAACCGCAGTACCGAGTCAGATGGAAAGGGTACTCCGCAGCAGAAGATATGTGGGAACCTCGGAAGAACCTGAAAAATTCCATGAACTTACTCTGACAATTCCACTGAGATAACCCCGCAGCGATAAGGAGGGCCTATATAAGACACACCTTGACCGACCTCAAATCCTCACCTCCCAGTTCACTCCCTAGTTCCACTTCGCCTCCCAGCACACCCCCACCAGCTTACTCCTCCCTCTATGTCCACCCATGGCTTGCCACAAAACCAGCAATGCAACATTGAAGAAGGTCCTGATGCCAGGGACTCATCCCCGCCATCACCAACCACCACGAAGGATGACAGTCAGTCGAGCTCCGAGGACGTCCCCTTCGCCGCCAGAGTATTCACCATCAGAAGCACTGACAGCAGCGGCAGTGACGACGACAGCACCGGAGCTCATGGAGGAAGTAGACCGAATTCTCGACGAAGTACTCATGTCCCTAGCCTGCACTCCGCCCCTGACCTCTCAGACCACCCACTCAGCCCAGATAACTTCTGCGGAGTCTGCAATGCCCCCATCCAGATTGGCGACGGCCACGCCACCTGGAGCCCCTCCCCCGTCTCGCGCCTCACCACCGCCACTACCCACGCTGCCACCGTCGTCTTCAATGCAGCAACGACGGTCCCAAGCCCTCAGCCGCCTCAGCCAACTGATCCCCACCTTTGCGCAGCGCCACCCGTCAGAGCCACCATCGCAACCGTACTACCAGCTGCTGACAGTGACCTTGCCTGCGCCATCCAGTTTCTGCCACTGGGATCAGTCCCTGCCCCTCGCTTCAGCATCACACGCAGCTACGCAGACGTCGCTGCCACCCCCTTCGGTCAAGGAAGAAGCACCGGAGCAGCTCCACGCCCCCACGATAGCCCCAGAGATACAAGCCACGGTCAGCAGGACAGCACGCTCGGCCACTCTGGTTATCTCCTGTGATGGGATTGACTTGTCGACAATCCAGGTGAATGCGACGTTATCCTTGTCCCCAATCACAACAATAGATTAGTCCCCGCTACCTTCTACGCCCACTTCACTCGCATCGACAAGCCCCTCATCCTCGGACGTCTGACCGCGACGTCCCCCATCTACGCTGAGCCCTTGTATGCTAAACCCTGTCCCGACGCTCACCTTCCAGAAGTAGACAACTGGGACCTCATGGCCCTGGAAGGGAGTCACCAGCACTGCCACCATGTGGACCGCCTCCTTGACAGCCTCTGCGACACAGGCATCGTTGCGGAGGTCCATCGTTACCACATCATTATTTGCCGACTCCAGTTCCAGGTCGAACAGGAGTACAACCACCTCCTTACCGCCCCGGCACATCGTGCCGAGTATTCCGCCTCCCAGCTCACCACGGATGCTGACCTAGTACGCCGCCGCTTCAGGCTCAGAGATGAGCTGCGTGGCATCGAGATGCATCTCTACGACGCCGCTGTCATGTCCCGGATCGGCCCAAAGCTCAACCAGATCCTCGAGCGGCCCATCCTTCCCTCCATGTCCTACTGGCTCCACGGCCGCCCTGCTACCCACGAGACCGACATCGTGGCCAACCTCCCCGTTCGCGTCCCCATATGCTCCCACTTCATGACCGCTCGCGCTACACCCCCGCGCCCTCGTACGCCCCCTATTTCACCCACTCCTGTCCCCGTTCGCCAGCGCGTGGTGCACCTCCTCAGGCGCAAGACCCCCTGCAAGCCCGAGTCCTCCCCCGACGCCAACAATGCCGGCCACGCCTTGTCAGGTGAGCCTGCCACCTCCGACTAGAACAGCGTGGCAGCTGTTCCCTTAGGGGAGGGCGTACTGTTATGATCTCCCTCCCGGACTGCCAGACTGTTGACTCCTGTACGTGGACTGCTTACGATACTATGCTTACCCGTCTCACTCCATGATTCAGTGACTGCTTACTGTACGTGCTTATGGACTGCTGACTGATTGTCTTGGCCTTGTGACTCATACCGGTCGATCCGCGGATCGACCTGTTACTATACTTAGACCCTGACTCGCGCTGACTCGTCTCTGTACTATACTTAGCACAGAGGATTCCTGGACATTCTACTACCTTCGTTATGACTCGGTAGTAGGTGACACATGATTCCCTGTAGGACTCCTATATAAGGAGTCCACTTTATGCAGAGTCAAGCCCTAAGCTTGACTTAGTTTCGCAATCAAGACCTGACCTTGCTTTCCTCATCCCACTCCCCTGTCGTGCGCCTTGAGCTCTGCTATCTCAAAGACGTCTCTGCCTTGCCATTCCGCCCTCGCCACTGCTCGGGCCCTCTAGCTTTACTCCCACGCACCTCTAAGTCGGCTGTAACGACTTAGCTCAGATTGCCTTAGGTCACATGCCTTGTGACTCCGCAATACTCCGAAGGACTTAGCTTCTCTCTCCATGTCGTCAAGGTCGCTGCAAGCACCTCGCTCAGGTCCCGTGCTCCTCACCGTCGCACGTGATACTCCTTGTCTAGTCTTTTAGGCTTAGTCGCACAAGTCGTGCCAGAAGGCCCCTCGAGCCTTAACAAATACCATGTGCACGCCTGCATCTTCAGTGAAGAAGCGTCGCAAAGATTCCCAGGTCCTCGGCCCTGGGATCACGCAATTGAGCTGAAGCCAGATGCCCCACAGACACTGGATTGCAAAGTCTACCCCCTTACACCATCAGAAGACATCACACTACAGAAATTCATCGACGAGAACCTCACAAAAGGTTACATTTGCACTTCAAAATCCCCATATGCATTCCCCTTCTTCTTCATCAAGAAGAAGAATGGCGACCTCAGACCCGTCCAGGATTATCACAAACTCAATACCTGGACCACGCGCGATACCACGCCACTCCCACTCATCCGCGAACTCATGGACCGACTCACACACGTGAATGGACAACCATCAGCGTTGTTCACGAAGCTCGACATCCGCTGGGGCTATAACAACATCTGCATCAAAGATGGCGACCAGTGGAAGGCCACGTTCAAGACCAACCGAGGACTCTTCGAGCCCATGGTTATGTTCTTTGGACTCACCAATGCACCAGCTACCTTCCAGTCCATGATGAATTGCCTATTTCGCAAATTGATCAATGAAGGATACGTCACCATCTATATGGATGACATCCTGATCCATACCCCACGCAACGTCCCCCTCCATCGCCGCATTGTGAATGAAGTCCTATCAATACTAGGACGCAATGACCTGTTTCTGAAGCCTCAGAAATGCCAGTTCAAATCCGATTCCGTTGAGTACCTGGGGGTCATCATTAGCGAAGGATCCATCGCCATGGACCCCGTAAAAGTCGCGGGCATCAAAGCCTGGAAACGACTGACAACCCTGAAGGAAGTACGAGCTCTGCTTGGCTTCCTGAATTTCTACCGCATGTATATCCGAGGGTTCAGTACACTCACGGTGCCCCTTAATGCCTTGGTAGCATTCTGCACCAAGGGAGGCAAGTTCTATTGGAACGAAACACACCAGGAAGCTTTCGACGCCCTCATCGAAGCAGTTATCACAGCCCCAGTTCTCAGACAACCCCAATTCAACAAACCATTCATCGTCGACACAGACACATTGGCATACACTATTGGAGCGGTGCTGCAGCAACGCGATGACAGGAGTAAACTCCGTCCAGTCGCGTTTCTGTCGACAACCCTCAACGAAACACAGAGAAACTGGGATATATATGACAAAGAACTGTACGCGGTAGTCTGCGCCCTCGAATACTGGTGACCATATCTCACCGGATCCCATCATCAGACCCTTGTCCACACCGACCACCACAACCTCCAATACTTCAGAAAACCACAGAACCTGAATCGACGACAGGCACAATGGCACCAAGAACTCGCAGACTACGACTTTAAATTGGTGCACGTGCCTGGAAAGAAACACATCCCCACCGACTTCCTGTTGCATCCCTTTGGTGTAGACCAGGGGAATGACGATAACAAGGGAGTCACACTCCTCCCCAACACCCGTTTCGCCAAACTCACATTCCCCGATGAGTTAGAGGCATGACGCGAAATTCTACGCCTCCACCACGACCACCTGTTAGCTGGACACCCTGGCATCGCCAACACTCAGCACCTACTCGACCAGCAGTACGAGGGTGAGGGCATGAAAGAGTTCGCCGCAGAATATGTACGTGGCTGCGCTTCATGCCAGGAAAACAAGCCACGAACCCACCACCGGCGAGCACCCCTCCAACACATTCCTACCGATGCAACGCAGGGCCTGTTCCAGACCATCGCCATGGATTTGATCACCGACCTACCAGAGTCGCATGGCTTTAATGCCGTCCTCACGGTGGTCAACCAAGGCTGCTCCAAAGCGGCAAAATTCCTCCCCTGCACCATGAACATCACTGGAGAAGGCGTAGCCTCCCTCTACCTCCGTCATCTGGTCCCCTGGTTCAGGATACCCAGGAAGATCATTAGCGATCGAGACCCCCGATTTGTATCCCAATTCACCATGGAGCTCTGCCGGCTCCTTCACATTCAGCAGAATGTCTCCACCACGTTCCACCCTCGAACCGATGGCGCTAGCGAATGTGCCAACCAATGGCTGGAGCAGTATCTCCACCTTTGGACGTTGAATGATCAACACGTGTGGGCCCCATATCTCCCACTTGCCGAATACATCCACAATTCATGGCCGCACGATCGCTCTGGACAAACACCCCACCAGCTGCTCTTTGGCACGAAGCCCTTTATCCTGATGTCCACTGAGGAAGCCTGGGTGCCAGAAGTCACCGAGCATCTTCAGAAGATCCGGGAGGCATGCAAAGCAGCGGTAAAAGCGTTCCAGACCACAACCGACCGAACAATACCGGTCACATTCACAGAAGGGGACCAAGTGTGGCTTGAAGGGCACAACCTCAAGCTCCACTATCCCATGATGAAATTGGCGCCGCGCCATTACGGCCCTTTCCCCATCACCCAGCAACTATCCCCAGTTACGTACCGCCTTCACCTCCCCACGTCAATGCAGATCCACCCCACCTTCCATGTAGATCTGCTCACGCGATACATCGAAACAGACGCCCACGGTCACAATTACACCTGGCCAGATCCTGATGTGATCGAAGGCGAACCCGAGTGGGAAGTGGAATCGATCCGCAAGGCAGACCTTTATGGCAGACGACGGGAGCTCCATTTCCTTGTTCATTGGAAGGGATTCCCAGCCTCTGAGGATTCTTGGGTCTCAGCCCACAATCTTTATGCACCTGACCTAATCGAGGCCTTCTATCTACGCAACCCTGACGCACCACGAGCCACGCCACAGGCGCCAGGATGGCACCTGCCTTGAGTGGGGGGTAATTCCCCTCCCACGACACCATCGATAACAACAATGCCCACATCACTAGCCCCTCACCCCAACACGAGACCAGCAACAACAACTACAAGAACTGGCAGACAAACACGACTACCAGCAAGATATGCATTCCTCAAGTTATTCCCCTCACATTTTCAACAATCACTAGCAATTCGACACCAACCCGTGACCCCTTGGGACGCCTCTTGAATGAATGACAACCAATTCCCCCAGTACACCCAATTCAACCTTCCATACTTCTACTATTACTATTCACCCACCGACAAGAAACGAATCACAAAGCAGCCCTTAAAAGGAGAATATCCATGACCCCCCACCATACGTACCTTCCACATCCTTGCATCCCCTCACGCCATTCCATTCATCCTGAACCAATCGAAACACGAAACCCGACAGAATCTTCATTCAAACCTCCACCCATACTTCTGCAAGTCCAATTACTGTCCACACCATCATTCTTATTAAATGCCCCCATTCCCATTTGATGACATGTACCCGACACCTGAACGACCGCCGAGACAATTCGATGCCCCGTCTACTACCACCAGGGTGCCATTGCTCCAATCCGCTCCTTCCACTCCCACCGTCCAACTACCCCAACTTCTACAACCAGTTCCTGACCGAAGCAAACAACGAATCGATACAATGGGCACCGGCACCACCTATGGTGCACACAATACACATTCAGATGGTCAGAACCTTCCAGAACCTACACCTCCTTACAACCAACCATTTGACTTGATGCCAGCACTACTGTCGCCGACAAGGCCCCGATATGACACATATTGACCTAGGAATCCAGTGGGCGATTTGGAAACTGAACTGGCTCTGTCTAGGTCAAATTCTGATGAACCTGGATGTGATCACACCACCACTGTCACCCCTCGACCCATTGACGCCATCCGAAGTGGGATCTCTGCAACTGCACTACCCCGAATAAAAGCTCCACGACCGCGACACTATGATGCCACAATCACTGACACGATCGCCACTTTACAGACTCAAGTAGAGGTCTATCAGGCCCCCTGGAGTCCAGAAGAAGTAGCGAAGCTATGCGAAGCCGACCACGAAGCCCATTCCATAGCAGTCACCCTCGCCACCATACACAATGTCACTTGCGATGAACACTGTCATCGAAACCCTGATCATGATCATCGCTTACTTCAAAAGCTGCGAGAATTCAGCTGCTCCAGCTCCTCCATCTTGAAAGCCCTGGATGAGGGACGCATAGTCCTGAATCCAGAAGCCAAAGAACTAATTGACTGTGCTCGCTATGATACCCTGGCCTGATTACAATATGCATCTGACAAACACCCTGCCTTATGTTCCTGACTGGACTGATTTCATTCCCCACTCCTGTACGATACAAAAGAAAGACTAACGTCTGACCCCCAGTCACAGCTATCATCCATGTCTTCTTTGGACCCATTACCCTCACCCACGACACGCTCCCCCTCTCCACTCGAACTGACTGCATCGTGATGCCGATACCCTCCTTATCCTCACCGGTTCCGCCGTTATCACGCTCATTACCCTTGCGATACATTCGATTTAACTCATCGAGTATCTGCCTTCCTGCATGACATGCATAAACTCACCGCACAAAACGTCGCCGCTCGCCTCACATTCGAGGCCCGGTTCTGCTGGATACCCTTTACCCCATATGTGTCAGACGTTCATCCATCCTTATTTGACGAAGACATATTCATGACAGATGCCTGGTGAAGCCGGGATGTCTTCAGACCTGATAAAGGGGGAGTGTTACGATTTCACCCACTATGCCTACTTTCCTTCCTTTCCTTCCTCCCTTCTGCCCATCTCGAACTCTTGACTCCATTATGATACAGACTCACGTGACCTGACTCGGTATCTCCTTCTTGCACTTTATATAAGACAGCCTGGAGTAGCTTGTATCCCCTAGGCTTGTTCTCTTTGTACCAATACTGAGCCCCGCTCTGGCCCATAGTGGCTAACCGGCTTTCCTCTCATCTTGTGAATCCTCAGATCCTCAGGCTGATTGCCTGACTTTGAACTCTCCCCTTGTGAACCTTTGCCATTGGGTTGCACGCCTAAGGGGACCACCACTGCGTGCAGTCTCGAGCCCAAGACTCGCAGTGTCTGGGTCCAGCTTTGACTCAGCGACCGATTGACACGATACGCCCAGTGCTCAGGTGTTATGCTCAGCCTTGGGCGTTCTTAGCGGCATGCTATCTGGTGACTTGGTTTAGCCCAAGTCCTGCTTCGTGGGGTAGTACCGCTGGTACTGTGGACGTTATAGCGATTCTCCTATTGATTGCTGAGGCTCAATACGTAGGCCTTCTGTGATGTCTCCTCTTGATTGCTATGGCTCAAGATGTAGGCCAAACTATGGTGTCTCCTATTGATTGCTGAGGCTCAATACGTAGGCCTTCTGGTAGTGCACAAGTGACTTGGTGCACAGGTGGTTCTGGTGTGCTTGGTGACTCAAGCGCAAAGGTGTGAGGGGCCAAAGGTTCCCTGAATACAAGGGAGGAGAAACAAGAGGGTAGAGCAGGAAGCGGGGTGTACTGGTGGTCCTTTGGGGTCTGTTCTGGTTCGTTCTAACCTTGGGGTGCGTCCCACTGCAGGGATTCCAAGGGTCAAGTAGGCTGAATTGCTAAGGTTCGTAGGCTGAAAGCCAAGGTTCGTAGGCTGAAAGCCAAGAGGTCGAGTCTGAGTCTTACATGTCCAAAATGCGTACTACTTATAGTAAATCAGTCAGGCCCCTATTAAGAGGGACGCGTAAGTGTCAGGGCATAGGGCCCATGTCGTCATAAGGGTCCAGAGCACACGCCATAAGGGCGTGGCAGCGTTCTAGTTCAGTCTGATGGACGCATGCAAGGAATGATGTCAAGGGTCAGTCCAAGCGTCCAATCGTCTAAGAGTTCGTTATCGTAATGACGCGTGGCTTGCACACACGCCGGAACACGTCTGCACCATGCCCTAGGACCTAGGAAACACGCCTTCAGCGTGCGGTGATGTGCCGATGTGATGTGAGACACGCATGCACCTGCAGTGCCATGCGTCTGCCACAACCATGCGCTCGTAGCATGAGGCTAGGAGCTCCTTCTGTCACATTCAGTGGACTTGTACGCTTCGTTTTTACTTTTACACCATGTCTACCACTCTGCGCTTCGACTGACAGTAGCATCGTCCTTCCTTGTTGTTCACAAGGAGGTGCGGTGCTACTATTTACTTGACTCTATGGACTGCCAGGCCCCTACGGCCCGTGACTCCACTCTCGCATCGCTCCACTGTACCATTACTTACCACCCGGTCTGACGGACCGCCTGGACTGGCACGCAGCCACTAGTGCTACATTTGCATGCCTCTGCGCATGCACCGCCTAGACACCTTATTGGCTCACGCTTTCATGACTCACTTACTGTACCATGACTCTTGATGACTCGGGCTGCTTACTAGTGTCCTAGGGACACTATGACTCACGCTGACTCGCACTGATTCACTATGACTCATAGTTACTTGTACTTATATCGTGTAGTACGCTTAGGACAGACCTTAAGTCTGTTCTCTTGTAATCTCAGGCTTGTGAACCGTCACTTGTGCTTTTTCTTGTGAACCCTCGCTCCTCAGGCCTATTGCCTGACTTCGCTCAGATTCCCCTCATTTATGATCAAGGGGAAGGGACTTAAGTTTAAGCGTACTCGCAGTACTCCGGCCAGGGAGAGATACTCAGAACTCTTGCCCTTATCACGCCCTCAGTCCCCAAGCTCGGCCACCTCGCCTACCCCCCCTCCATCGCCGTTGGAGGTACGCCCAGATAGTGGGCGTGACATTAGAGCAGACTTATCGGTCCACGTTGGACCATTGGAGCTACCGAGTCTAGCAAGTGCAACAGAGTTCCCCAGCCTCCCCAGTGCATCGACCACCATGGAGCCCTCCACATCCTCACAGTTCAAGTCATTCTTCATCGAGAAGTGTGAAACCAATGACAAAGCCAGTGACACTAGGGTCTACTGGTGTAGGAAAGGCAGCGCCCTTACACATATTGAAGGAACAATCCCTTGGGACGGCCACTACTTCATAGGAGTCCCCAACGTCAGAGGAGGCAAAGCAGGAGTCTTCCCAGTCCACCACGTAGGAGGAACGTGGTACGAACTTGCCTATTCCACAGAGAAGGACAAGTATTATTGTTACACCAAAGCAGAAGTTCGATTCCCCGCATTACAAGAGGGACCCCTCTTAGAAGACCCCCCAGACGACGACACTAGTGCGTTCGTGTCAGCAGTCAGAGAAGCAGTTGAAAGTGCAGAAGCCCAGCAAGTCAGAGACCCCAGCCCAATTGAAGAAGATCGACAGACCGCAGTCATGTCTACACACACCATTACCATGGCACCAGCACGCTTTTCCAGCGCTCTATCGTATGCAAATATCGCCAGAATCAACCCCTTAGCACCAGCAGAACCCCTACCTCCTGGAGGAGGAGGACCGCCTGGAGGAGGAGGAGGAGGAGGAGGGCCACCCAGTGCAGGCGCATCAGGAGGCCTACCCGGAGGAGGAGGACAGCCTGGAGGAGGAGGACCGCCAGGAGGAGGAGGACCGCCTGGAGGAGGACCACCCGGACTCCCTGGCTTCCCAGGGTTCAACCTGGCCACCCCTGCCCCTCAGAACGCAGATGCAAAGCTCGTAGGACAACCCCCACCTGTGTTTACTGGAGAGCGAGACGATGCACAGCAGTTCATGCTGGACCTGGAAAACTACCACTTCCTTAATCGCTATGCTGGAGCCATTGCCCAAGGAGACAATCACGTATCGCATGCCCTCACCCTCATCAGGGGACCAAAGGTCAATGGTTGGGCATGCCAACGCCTCAAGTGGCTCCAACAAGTCTCCAGGGGGCTAATCCTCGACAACGATCCCTGGGAATCGTTCAAAGAAAGGTTCCTCCTCGATTACAGCGACGTCACCGCCCCCCAGAGAGCACAACATGACCTCCTGACCATCAAGATGGACCCCACTAAGGGGGTGGACAACTATATCGTTCGGTTTGAGGAGCTTGCGGAAAGAGGAGGCATTGCCCTCGACAACCCTGCCCTCACATGGTACTTCTGGAAGGGCCTCACCCCAGGTCTGCTTAGGGCATGCCTCAATGAAAGGCCAACTCCTGGGACCTGGGAAGAGTGGAAGAACGCTGCTCGCATCAATTACCTCCATCACCAGGTCGCGCAGGGCATCCTGGAGCAACAGAAACAGCAGCACCCTCCAGTGGTGCAGGTGCGCCGCCCTTTCATCTTCCAGCAGCGTGGTTTCCGCCCCCAGCAGCAATATGCGCCTCGCCAGCAGCAGTATGCACCGCGCCAACAGGCACCTCTCCACCCCAGTCAGCTGGGACCAGTCCCCATGGAGGTCGACCGCATTAGGGCCACTATCAGTGATGAAAAGAAGGCCCGCCTCTGCAAGGAAGGTCACTGTTATGAGTGCGAGAAGCAGGGCCACCTTGCGAATGCATGCCCAGTCAGAAAACGCAGGCAAGGTCGTGCACGCGTCGCCAAAGCCCAGGAGACGCAGGAAGTACCAGAGTACACAGAGGAGGAAGAAGTCGTCACCATCCCTACGCCTGCGGGCCTCACCACTCCAGATGCCATTCTCAAAGCAATGGCCACCCTCAACGATGATGATTATAACAAGATGGGACAGATGTGGGAGAATCAGGGTTTTCCAAATGCCTGAATACGTTGGCCAGTATTCGGGCCATGTTTTGTCGTGATGTGTACCTACCAAGAATCAAATCTATGTGTATCCCAGCTCAGTTACACACATCGACAGTCAAGGCCGCACTCCCTGCCTTTCTAGACAGCGGAGCAACAGAAAACTTCGTTAGCCCAGCATTCATTAAACAACACAGACTCGCCACACTGCCCCTCAGACGACCAAGAAAGCTATGCAACGCAGATGGAAGCAAGAACAGTATTGGGGAACTCACCAGGTTCACGGAACTAGAGGTCTTCACGGGGAAGGACAGCCATGTTCACCGCTTTTACGTGGCAGAGCTAGGAGGGGACGATCTAATCCTTGGATATCCCTGGCTCGCTGCCACTAATCCGCGCATAGATTGGGCCAAAGGCACACTGGATGCAGAAGTCATTATACGCATGCCAGAAGCATCCCTCATAGAACCAACATTTCCTGTACGCGTTGCCGGCTTCCACACTGAAATCCCATCATGTCCGCCACTCCTAGAGCCAGGAGATGAGCTCATTGTGCGCCTATGCAAGACCACTGTGTCCCAATGCATTGCTGAAGAAGCCCAGTCCACAGAAACATGAACATGGGACCAAATAGTACCCGCACACTACCACCGCTTCCGCAAAGTATTCAGTGAACAAGCAGCCCAACGCTTCCCAGGTTCACGTCCATGGGATCATGCTATTGACCTCAAACCAGATGCGCCCACAAACTTCAATTGTAAAATATACCCACTCAACCCCAAAGAACAAGTATTCCTATGCCAATGGACCAAGGAGAATGAATCACAAGGCCTTATCAAACCGTCAAAGTCAGAATATGCATTTCCAGTCTTCTTCGTCAAAAAGAAGAATGGAGAACTACACCTAGTTATCGACTACCGCAAGCTCAATGCCATCACTGTTCACAACCGCTACCCACTCCCTCTCATCCCAGAGCTCATTGATAGGGTGAGAGGGCACGCGCTCTTCACCAAGATGGACATTAGATGGGGCTATAACAACATCTGTATACACGAAGGGGATCAATGGAAGGCCGCATTCAAGACGAACCTTGGATTGTTCGAACCAATGGTCATGTTTTTTGGCCTCACCAATTCCCCAGCAACGTTCCAGACCATGATGAACCAAATATTCAAGGAACTCATTGACGGAGGATACGTTACAGTATACATGGACGACATTCTTGTGCACACACCATTGGATTATACACTACATCGACGCATCACCACTCAGGTCTTGGAAGTTCTCCTCCAGCACGACCTCTATCTGCGACCAGCCAAATGTCTCTTTGAAGTCACCACAGTGGAATACTTAGGCATTATACTCGAAAAAGATCGCCTCCGCATGGACCCCATCAAAGTCAAAGCAATCCTGGAGTGGCCAGTCCCCAAATGCGTACGTGATATACGCGCTTTCATTGGCTTCACCCTCTTCTATTGTCAGTGGATCCCCAAGTTCAGCAAGAAGGCACGACCCATGAATGAACTCACGCACAAAGACACGCCCTGGGAATGGACAGAGGAACAGCAAGCCGCCTTCAAGGCCCTCAAGAACAGTGTAGCCTCCGCACCAGTGCTACAGCAACCAGACTTCAGCAAACAGTTCTATGTAGACACGGACGCATCTCAGCACGCACTAGGGGCAGTACTACAGCAAATGGATGAGCAGAGTCACCTACACCCTATTGCATTCCACTCAAAGACATTCGACGCCACACAACGCAATTGGGATGTGGCCGATAGAGAAGCCTTTGCAATATTGGACGCTTTACGCACCTGGAAAGCATACCTCGCAAGTAGTGAACACAAAGTCATCATCCGCACAGACCATCATAACCTACAGTACTTCCTACGCCCACAAAACCTCAACTGCCGTCAAGCTAGATGGTCGCCAGAGCTCCAAGAATATGATTTCAAACTCGTGCACATCCCAGGCAAACAACACATCCCTGCAGACTTCCTTTCACGTCCCCCAGGAGATAAAGGAGAGCATGACAACGAGAATATCACCCTGTTCCCCCCAGAACGCGTCACGACACTTCAATTCGCTGCATTTCCACCAGAGTTGGAAGCACACAGACAGATCCTTCAACGCTACCACGACCACCCACTCGCTGGACACCCAGGAGTGAAGAACACGCTCGCACTATTGCACAGACACTACGAAGGAGGGAAGGAACTTGAGCAGTTTACCAAAGAGTACGTACAAGGATGTGCCAAGTGTCAAGAAACCAAGGCGCACACTACACAACCCAGGGCAGCGTTGTTCCCCATTGATGTTCCAGCAGAAGAGGGACCCTTCCAGAGTGTGTCCATGGACTTAATCACAGACCTCCCCCTTTCCGCAGGACACAATGCCATCCTCACCATCGTCGACCAAGGCTGCTCCAAAGCAGCACGCTTCCTCCCCTGCTCTACCACCATCACAGGCGAAGGGGTGGCCACCGAGCCCCTTCAGTCCAAATATCCGATAGAAGCATAGATAATACATTGACATTATA
>QLOZ01002900.1:0-23112 GCA_003314065.1 Lactarius sp. MG50 | reverse complement strand
AGCTAAGTCGTTACAGCCGACTTAGAGGTGCGTGGGAGTAAAGCTAGAGTGCCCGAGCAACGGCGAGGGCAATGACAAGGCAAGGCCGGGCAAGGCAACTTGAGATAGCAGAGCTCAAGTAGCGGACGGGGAGTGGGACAAGGGGAAAGCAAGGTCAGGTCTCGATTGCGAAACTAAGTCAAGCTTAGGGCTTGACTCTGCGTAAAGTGGACTCCTTATATAGGAGTCCTACAGGGAATCACGTGTCACCTACTACCGAGTCATAACGAGGGTAGTTGTTACACCTGAGCGCTGGGCGTATCGTATTGATCGGTCGCTGAGTCAAGACTAGACTCAGGCGCTGCGAGTCTCGGGCTTGAGACTAGACAGCGCAGCGGTCCCCTTAGGCGTGTGACCCAATGACAAAGGTCTGCAAGGAGGGATTCAAAGTCAGGCAATCGGCCTGAGGATCTGGTGGTTCACAAGATGAGAGGAAAGCCGGTTAGCCACTACGGGCCAGAGCGGGGCTCAGTATTGGTACTAGGAGAACAAGCCTAGAGTTACAGGACTAGTCTAGGCTACCTTATATAGTCAACGGATCGCGAGAGCGGACTTCCAAGTTGGGTCACGTGAGTCAGTATCATAGTCGGGTCAAGGGTTCGAGGCGTTCAGGGGGTCAAAGGTAGAAAGTAGAAGATAATAGCATAAGGTGGTCAAAAAGCGTAACACTGCCCCTCTGTCAGGTCTGAAGACGTCCCGGCTTCACCAGGCATCTGTCATGGTGGTGTCTTCGTGGATGAGAGAGTCGAGTACGACCGACGTGAAGGGTGTGACGGATCTCCAAGTGAAACGTGCCTCAAAGGCGAGGCGAGCGACCGTGTTTTGTGCGGCGATCTCGTGTACTCTTTTCATTAATGCATTCGTTCGACGGTTCAGGTCGAGTTCTCTGTGATGTCGTGGTTCGTGTCGTCGCCGAGATCGTCGTGGGGTAGTAAGAGGTCGCTGTCGGGATGTTGTCGATTCAGGGGAAGATGGAAGTGTCGTCGGTGAGGGTGGAGATGTAGACTCCAAGGAAGACATGGGGGGGTATTTGTGACAGAGGGCGCGTGTCAGCAGTCGATCTTTTGTATCGTATGAGGGCGGAGATTCAAATCAATCCAGTCAGGAACGTATCGTAACGAGACCATCAATCGGGTGTGCGGGCATAGTTCATCAGTGGGAGTCATAGGGATTCGTGCCCCGTAGAAGCACCGGGTCTGTGGCGATGTCATTGTACAGACTCGTCGCCCACACCTCAAAATCCCATAAGTACTTTAGGATGAGGTGTTCTTGGTTCCATTCGGGTCGACAGGTATCGGAGCAAACGGCATGGTGGATGATAGAGAGGGTGGTGAGATTTAGGATGCGGCGTCCTCGTTCTTCTGCATGATTGTTGGCCTCGAGTTGGCTGCGTGACCATTGGACATCGGTTCTTTGGAGGGGTCGGCCTAGGTAGGGGTCGACAAGGGGAACCGTGGATGGGGATCTAGGCGTCGTCGTGGGCGTCTGCGTTTGTGGTTTTTTGTTTCATTCTGCGCTCGGCATATTGCTTGCGCCTTCGTGCAAGATCGTGCTGGTGTACTCGTTGGGCGTGACACTCAGCTTCTGTTGGTGAGTTCGATGGTGGTTCGGGGGCGGGTAGTGGCGGTAAGGGTGCATTGGTGAATAAAGGGAGTTTCGCGTCGTCGGGTCGTCGGTTCAGGACGTGTCGCTGCGTGGATGCCGACTGAGGCGTACTATTGATGAATCGGGGCGAGATTGGGACCTCTTCATGATCAGTGGTGTCAAGGGGTGTAGACATGACGTCGGATGGTGTCGAGTATTCGGTGTAGGAGAGACTCTGAGTCGTGTTTCCACTGACTCCAATCATCCGCCAGTCGTCGATGTTCATTGTTCGGTTGATAAATGTGGGGGGATCTATTGCAGAGTCGATGGCAAGTGAGGCCGTGAATCTGGCTGCGTAGGAAGAGGGCGAGGAATCATTGGTCAAGTTCGTTGCGTTCTTCAAGGAGTTCGTCAAGGACTGTCGCAAATGGTCCGGCTGACATTCAGTAGGGATGATGGTAGGGGCAGTAGTCGGATTTGCAGAAATAGGGGTGGAGATTTGAATGGAGGTTCTGTCGAGTCTCGTGCTTCGGTTGATTCGGAATGAAAGGGATGGCGTGCGGCGATGCGAGGATGTGGAAGGTGCGTATAGTAGGGGGACGTGGATATTCTTCTTTCAGTGGCTGTTTTGCGATTCGTTTCTTGTCAGTGGGTGAGTAGTAGTAGTGGAAATAGGAATAGGGAATCGGGAGAGGGTCCCCGTTCATGAAGCGTCCCAGGGGATAATGGGTTGGTGTCGGTTTGCTAGTGACTGTTGGAATCGTGAGGGGAATAGTTTGAGGAACGCGTATCTTGCTGGGAGTCGTGTCTGTCTGCCGGTTCTTGTAGTCGTCGATGTCAGCCTCGTGTTGGGTTGAGGGGCTAATGGTCTTGCGGGTTCTGTCGTTATCGATGGCGTCGTGGGAGTGGTCGTAGAGGAATTACCCCCCTCTCGAGGCAGGTGCCGTCTCGGCGCCTGTGGCATGGCTCGTGGTGCGTCAGGGTTACGTAGGTAGAAGTCTTCCACCAAGTCAGGTGCATGAAGATCCTGGGCCGAGACCCAAGAATCTTCAGAGGCTGGGAATCCTTTCCAGTGAACAAGGAAACGGAGTTCCTTCCGTCTGCCGTAAAGGTCCGCCTTGCGTATCGATTCGACTTCCCATTCGGGTTCGCCTTCGATCACCTCCGGATCTGGTCGGGCGTAATTGTGTCCGTGGGCGTCTGTTTCGACGTATCGCGTGAGTAAATCCACATGGAAAGTGGGGTGGATTCGCATGGTCGTGGGTAGGCGGAGGCGATATGTGACGGGGGATAACTTCTGCATGATGGGGAAAGGGCCATATCGACGTGGTGCTAGTTTCATTGTGGGGTAGTGGAGCTTGAGATTACGCCCTTCAAGCCACACTTGGTCCCCTTCTTCGAATTCAATAGGTATTACGTGGTCCGTTGCAGTTTCGAATGCTTTTACTGCTGCTTCCCGTGCTTCCCGGATCTTCTGAAGGCGCTCGGTAACTTCAGGTACCCAAGCTTCTTCAGTGGACATCGGGATGAAGGGCTTCGTGCCGAAAAGGAGCTGGTGGGGTGTTTGTCCAGAGCGGTCATGTGGCCATGAGTTGTGGACGTATTCGGCGAGTGGAAGGTAGGGGGCCCATGCGGTCTGGTCGTTCGAGGTCCAGAGGCGGAGGTATTGCTCCAGCCATTGATTAGCGTGTTCGCTAGCGCCATCGGTTCGGGGGTGGAACGCTGTTGACACGTTCTGCTGAATGTGGAGGAGCCGGCAAAGCTCCGCGGTGAACTGCGATACGAATCGGGGGTCACGATCGCTGATGATTTTCCTGGGTATGCCAAACCAGGGGATGAGGTGTCGGAGGTAAAGGGCTGCAACGCCCTCTCCCATGATATTTGTGGTGCAGGGGAGGAATTTTGCTGCCTTCGAGCAGCCCTGATCGATTATCGTGAGGACGGCGTTGAAGCCATGCGATTCGGGTAGGTCGGTGATTAAGTCCATGGCGATGGACTGGAATGGGCCTTGTGTAGGGTCTACGGGCAGGTGTTGGAGTGGTGCGTGTCGGTGGTGGGTTCATGGCTTGTTTTCCTGGCATGAGGCACAGCCGCGTACATATTCTGCGGCGAACTCCTTCATGCCTTCCCCTTCGTACTGTTGGTCGAGTAGGTGTTGGGTGTTTGCGATGCCGGGGTGGCCGGCAAGTGGGTGATCGTGGTGGAGGCGTAGAATTTCACGCCTTGCTTCGAGTTCCTCAGGAAACGCCAATTTGGCGAATCGTGAATCAGGGAGCATGACAACTCCCTTATTGTCGTCGTCCCCTTGGTTTACACCGAAGGGGCGCGACAGGAAGTCGGCGGGGATGTGTTTCTTTCCGGGTACGTGCACCAACTTGAAGTCGTAGTCTGCGAGTTCTTGGTGCCATCTTGCTTGTCGTCGGTTCAGGTTCTGCGGTTTCCTGAAATACTGAAGGTTATGGTGGTCGGTGTGGACTAGGGTTTGGTGATGGGATCCTGCGAGATACGGTCGCCAGTATTCGAGTGCGCGTACTACCGCGTACAGTTCTTTGTCATATATGTCCCAATTCCTCTGGGTTTCGTCAAGGGTTGCTGACAGGAAGGCTACTGGTCGTAGCTTGTTCTTGTCATCGCGTTGCTGTAGTACCGCTCCAATGGCGTATGCTGAGGCATCCGTGTCCACGATAAATGCCTTCTCGAACTGGGGTTGTCGTAGTACGGGTGCCGTGATGACGGCTTCGATAAGGGCATCAAAGGCCTTTTGGTGCGATTCGTCCCAGTAAAACTTGCCTCCCTTGGCACAATAGGCCACAAGAGCATTGAGCGGTGCTGCGAGGGTGCTGAACCCTTTGATGTACATGCGGTAAAAGTTCAGGAAGCCGAGCAGCGCTCTGACTTCCTTCAGGGTTGTGGGTCACTTCCAGGCCTTGATGCCGGCGACTTTTACTGGGTCCATCGCAATGGAGTTTTCGGAGATAATAACCCCCAGGTACTCCACTGAGTCGGCTTCGAACTGGCATTTCTGGGGTTTCAAAAACAGATTGTTATGTCCTAGGATGGACAGGACGTCATTCACAACGCGACGGTGTAAGGTGATGTTTCGGGCGGTGTGGATAAGGATGTCGTCCATATATACTGTGACATATCCTTCGTTGATCAGGTCGCGGAAGAGGCAATTCATCATTGACTGGAAGGTGGCTGGTGCGTTTGTGAGTCTGAAGAACATGACCATGGGCTCAAAGAGCCCACGGTTAGTCTTGAATGCCGCCTTCCACTGGTCGCCGTCTTTAATGCGAATGTTATTGTACCCCCAACGGATGTCGAGTTTGGTGAAGAGCGCCGCTGGCTGCCCATTCACCCGCGTGAGTCTGTCCATGAGTTCTCTTATAAGGGGGAGCGGTGTCGTGTCTCGTGTGGTCCAGGTGTTGAGTTTACGATAGTCCTGGACGGGTCTGAGATCGCCGTTCTTCTTCTTGATGAAGAAGAAGGGGAATGCATAGGGGGATTTCGATGTGCGAATGTAACCTTTCGCGAGGTTCTCATTGATGAATTTCTGTAGTGCGATGTCTTCGGACGGGGTGAGTGGATAGACTTTGCAGTCTAGGGTTTGCGGGGCATCTGGTTTCAGGTCGATTGCGTGGTCCCAGGGTCGGGAATCTGGGAATCTTTGCGCTGCTTCTTCGCTGAAGACCCTAGCGTGTGCGTGGTATTGCGGAGGGACAATCTCGTCCCATCGTCGTTCTGTTTTGTCGGCTGCTTGTTCTGCTAATTGTTGAGCTACTGTGGTCTTGGCGCATCGAATAAAGAGTTGATCGCCTTCTTCCCAGAGGGGTTCGTTGTGGATTTCTGTGGTGGACATTCCTGCGACTCTAACTATGGGCGTCGGTTTCCCAGACGCTGCTCCAATCGTGCGTAAGATAACGCTGGTGGGGAGTGTGCCATTCCTCCAGTTGGGTGTTGGGTTGGCGGCTGCGAACCATGGGTAACCGAGTACTACTTGGTCGTCATCCATGTCTGCGATGAAGAATCGCAAGACGTGGGGTTCTTCTCCTGTGAGCACTTCAAGGTCTGTATAGTGGGTGATGTCTCCTCCAGCATTTGCGGTGCCATCGGCATTCTTCAGTTTCCGCGGGATCCGTAGTAGTCGGGTCCCCAGTTTGTGGCGTTCCACGAAAGGTTGGCTCACAAAACACTCCGTAGCCCCACAATCGAGGAAGGCTAAGAGGTCCTTCTGTGTCTGTGCGGTGTGAAAGGAGACTGGGATGCGTATGGAGTTGGTGCGGGGTAGGAAGACGTCTTGGCTGAACATGGCCTTAGCGCACAAGGCCTGATGTTCTTCAGTGTTAAGTCCCTTCAAGTACTCGAATGCTCGCTGTGGTGTAACTCGTATCCCCTTCTTCGGTGGTTTCGAGGCGTGTCCTGGGTGACGCCTTCCTTCACGGTGTCTCTGCCGGTATTTGGTGTCTCTATCCTGCCGTCGCTGAGTGGCAGCTTGCGTGGTTCGACCGCTCATTGTAAAGCGGGCGATCTTCGCCGGTTCCTTTCTCGGGCAATAACATTGAATATGCCCTGGTTCGTCGCACAGGAAGCATCTTCCATGTGCGTGCTGTTGGTCTTTGTTGGTGGCGATGCGGCCTACTTGCATTGGTTCTGGTTCTGATTCGGGTGTGGTTGTGTGTGTGAGTGGCGGAGTGTCGATCGGGGGTGAAGGGATACGTGTGCGACGCGTTTCCCATTCTGCTTGTCAATGGGGTTTGAGGGCCGTGATGATGGCCTGTCGTTGTCTGCTGGATACTTTCCAGTCATCCCATGTCTGCGGTTCGTCATAGTCCATGCATGCTTCGAGGAGTCGTAGGGTCAGTCCCCGTTTGAACTTCTCGAGTACTGCGGGGTCGTCTTCGCGGTACAGTGCTTTGCGCGTTAATTCCGCAAAATGGGTGATGTAGGTGTCGATGTCGTCATGGATCATGGTGAGGGTGTCGAGTTGTGCCGCTGCGCGATAGGGTTCATTTACGTCAGTCCAGTCTTGTGCAAACTGGTCTTCGAAATCGTCCCAGGTAGGGTTGAAGGTGGTCATAAGCCACTCTTCTTGCATGCGTTTCCATTCAGTTACCGCTAACCCTTGGATGTAGGTCAGCATGTGTGCGATTCGGGTCGCTTCATCGGTCATGATCGGGTGCTCTCTATTCAGGTATTGGTAGAGCTTTAGTTCGTGTAGGAATGAGTCAGTGGTAGTGTGATCACCACCAAAGATGGGTGGTTCTCGGCCCTCCAACCGAAGATCGTAATCTAGCGGTGGAGGCGCTGGTAGTACGTTCTGGGGTGCGTTCGGTGGGTTTGGTCCCGGGGGTCCGTACCCTGGTGGGAATATCGCCACAGGGGCTTGCATGTTGGTGTCTTCGTGGCAGGGAGCACTCCTGCTGCCAACCTTGGTGTATCGGTCGTTATCGTGGAGCGATCGATAAGCGCTCTCAGATCTAGAATCGGGTGATTTGTATCTTTCAATCGGTGGCAGTCACGTGACTTTTGGTCAGTCGGATTTCTCGCGATTATGCGATCAGTGTGGGGTGTATCGATGTCTCTAGGGTTTTCAAGTTTGCCCTGTAGTGTCGGTCGTTCGTGGGTTCGAGAGGCTTGTTCTAATGTTACGCCTGAGCGCTGGGCGTATCGTATCGATCGGTCGCTGAGTCAAGACTAGACTCAGGTGCTGCGAGTCTCGGGCTTGAGACTAGACAGCGCAGCGGTCCCCTTAGGCGTGTGACCCAATGACAAAGGTCCACAAGGAGGGATTCAAAGTCAGGCAATCGGCCTGAGGATCTGGTGGTTCACAAGATGAGAGGAAAGCCGGTTAGCCACTACGGGCCAGAGCGGGGCTCAGTATTGGTACTAGGAGAACAAGCCTAGAGTTACAGGACTAGTCTAGGCTACCTTATTTAGTCAACGGATCGCGAGAGCGGACTTCCAAGTTGGGTCACGTGAGTCAGTATCGTAGTCGGGTCAAGGGTTCGAGGCGTTCAGGGGGTCAAAGGTAGAAAGTAGAAGATAATAGCATAAGGTGGTCAAAAAGCGTAACAGTAGTAGAATGTCCAAGAACATTCCGTGCTAAGTATAGTACCAGAAACGAGTCAGCATGAGTCAGGATCTAAGTATAGTAACAGGTCGATCTGCGGATCGACCGGTATGAGTCACAAGGCCAAGACAATCAGTCAGCGCATTACTGCACATCAGTCAGCAGTCCGTAAGCACGTACAGTAAGCAGGCAGGCTATGAGTCACATGGACGAGAAGGCGTAAGCATAGTATCGTAAGCAGTCCACGTACAGGAGTCAACGGTCTGGCAGTCCGGGAGGGAGATCGTAACAGTACGCCCTCCCCTAAGGGAACAGCTGCCACGCTGTTCTAGTTGGAGGTGGCGGGCTCGCCTGACAAGGCACGGCTGGCGTCGTTGGCATCAGGGGAGGACTCAGGCTCGCAGGGGGTCTTGTGCCTGAGGAGGCGCACCACACGCTGGCGAACGGGAACGGGAGTGGGAGAGACAGGGGGCGCAGGGGACGCACGAGGGCGCGGAGGCGTAGCGGGGGTGGTCATGAAGTGGGAATGTACGGGGACCCGAATGGGGAGGTTGGCCACGATGTTGGTCTCGTGGGTGGCTGGACGGCCGCGGAGCCAGTAAGACATGGACGGGAGGATGGGCCGCTCAAGGATCTGGTCGAGTTTTGGGCCGATCCGGGACATGACGGCGGCATCGTACAGACGCATCTCGATGCCGCGCAGCTCATCTCTGAGCTTGAAGCGGCGACGTACTAGGTCAGCGTCCGCGGCGAGCTGGGAAGCGGAATACTCGGCACGGCGTGCCGGGGAGGTGAGGAGGTGATTGTACTCCTGTTCCACCTGGAACTGGAGTCGGTGGATGGTGATGCAGTAACGGTGGACCTCCGCGAGTGTGCCTGCATCGCAGAGGCCATCTAGGAGGCGGTCAACATGGTGGCGGTGTTGGTGGCTCCCTTCCAGGGCCATGAGGTCCCAGTCGTCTACTTCTGGAAGGTGAGCGTCAGGGCGGGGTTTAGCGTAAAGGGGCTCAGCGTAGATGGGTGACGTCGTGGTCAGACGTCCAAGGATGAGGGGCTCGTCGATATGAGCAAAGTGAGCGTAATACGTGGCGGGGACTAATCTATTGTTGTGATCGGGGACAAGGATAACGTCGCGTTCACCTGGATTGTCGACAAGTCGATCCCATTGCAGGAGATAACCAGAGTGGCCGAGCGCAATGTCCTGCTGACGGTGGCTTGTATCTCTGGCACTATCGTGGGGGCGTGAAGTTGCTCCGGTACTTCTTCCTTGACCGAAGGGGGTGGCGGCGACGTCTGCGTAGCTGCGTGTGATGCCAAAACGGGGGGCAGGGACCGATCCCGGCGGCAGAAACTGGACGGCGCAGGCAAGGTCACTGTCGGCAGCTGGTAGTACGGTTGCGATGGTGGCTCCGACGGGCGGCGCTGCGCGAAGGCGGGGGTTGGTTGGCTGAGGCGGCTGAGGGCTTGGGATCGACGTCGCTGCGTCGAAGACGAGGGTGGCAGCGTTGGTAGTGGCCATGGTGAGGCGCGAGACGGGGGAGGGGCTCCAGGTGGCGTGGCCGTCGCCAATCTGGACGGGGGCATTACAGACTCCGCAGAAGTTGTCTGAGCTGAGTGGGTGGTCTGAGAGGTCGGGGGCGGAGTGCAGGCTAGGGACATCATTACTTTGTCGAGAATTCGGTCTACTTCCTCCATGAGCTCCGGTGCTGTCGTCGTCGCTGCTGCTGCTGTCAGTGCTTCTGACGGTGAATACTCTGGCGGCGAAGGGGACGTCCTCGGAGCTCGACTGGCTGTCATGCGCCGTGGCGGTTGGCGACAGCGGGGATGAGTCCCTGGCATCGGGACTTTCTTGGACGTCGAGTTGCTGGTTTTGCGGCGAGCCATGGGTGGACATAGAGGGAGGAGTAAGCTGGCAGGGGTGTCTGAGAGGACGAAGTGGAACTGGGACTGGGGGGTGAACTGGGAGGTGAGGACTTGAGGGCGGTCAAGGCATGTCTTATATAGGCCCTCCTTATCGCTGCGGGGTTATCTCGGTGGAATTGTCGGATCAGGGTCATGGAATTTTTCAGGTTCTTCCGAGGTTCCCACGTATCTTCTGCCGCGGAGTACCCCTTCCATCTGACTCGGTACTGCGGCTCCTTGGTTCTTCCGTATTGGCGGTATTCTAGGATGGCCTCGACTTCGTACTCTGCTTCTCCATCGATGACATCCGGAGGTGGTTCTGTGAAGTTGGGGCCATGTTCTTTGGTTTCTACGTACGGGGTGAGGAGGCTGGCGTGGAAGACGTCGTGGACTCGCCGGAGCCTCCACTGCGGGGGAATTGCGACTTGGTAAACTACGGGGGAGATGACTTTGGTGATGGCGAAGGGACCGTATCGGCGCTGAGCGAGTTTCGCGCTTGGCTGGGTGATGTGGATGTGCTTCCCTTCGAGCCAGACTTTCTGTCCTTGAGCGAACGGCTTAAATCGCGCTCCCTTTCTTGAACTGATAAGGGACTGCGCATTCGTCATGGCGGTGTGGGCGGCTTTTCGACTTTGTTCTATGCGGTCTAGGTGTTCTTGGAGTGATGGCATCTTCTCGGATCTTTGCGGTTGATGGGCGCGTGGCACATGGCCCATCAGGAGCTGGAACGGTGCTTGTTTCGTGGTGCTGCTGGGCCAGGCATTGTGGACATATTGCGCTTGGGGCAGGAGGGCGGCCCAGTTGTTCTGCTGGTGGTTGACGTAGATGCGGAGGTACTGCTCCAGCCACTGGTTGGTGCGTTCTGACTGGCCATTGGTCTGAGGGTGGTATGCCGTGCTGATGTTCTGTTCTATGCCTAGGGACTTGCATAGTTCGCGGGGGAAGTGGGAGGCGAAGTGCGTGCCTCTGTCGCTGATGATTTTTTGTGGGATGCCATAATGGGGGAAGACGTGCTGGGCGTAGAGCGCGGCGATTTCTGGCGCGGTCATGGATTCTCAGCATGGGATAAACATTGCAGCCTTCGAGCAGTCATGATCTGTAACCGTCAGGATGGAGTCGAAGCCGTTAGACTGGGGTAACTTGACGATGAGGTCTAGGGCCACTGTCTCGAATGGCAGGGCTGTTGGGTTAGCTGTGATGGGTACGAGGGGCGGCTGCGGTTTGGTCGTGTTGGCCTTCGTGGCTTGGCAGGTGGCACAGCCCTTAACATAAGTGAGGACAGTTTCTTTCAGGTTCGGCCACCAGTAATCCTTGGCGATGAGTAAGCAGGTTTTTAAAATTCCGGGGTGGCCGGCCGTTGCCGAGTCGTGGTATAGGGAGATCACTCCCCTCCTAAGGTCGTTGTCTGCCACGACAACCAGGCGGTCGGCGTTCCACCATCCCCCACCAGGGCGGCGTTCGAGGGGGAAGGTCTTGGCCCAGGTGGCTAGGGTGTCCTGATGACTGCGCTGGGCGACGAGGGTGCGTTCCTCCAGGTCTACGATGGAGGCGGCGTTAGTGAACAGCTTGTCTGGGAGCGCGATGATGTCTTCATTGTCGCTGCTGGCTCCATCAAAGTCTGGTCGGCGGGAGAGGGCATCAGCTCTGTTGGATGCCCCTGGCTTGTGGACTAGGGTGACGTCATAGTCTCCGAGGGTGAGGATGTAGCGCGCAATCCGCCTATTGATTTTCTGGGGCGCGCGGTAGTACTGGAGGTTCTTGTGGTCAGTGATGACCACAACTTGGTGCTGGGCGCCCATGAGCAGATGGCGCCAGTGTTCGAGGCCGCGCACGATGGCGAGGAATTCCCTATCCCAGATCGGATAGTTACGTTCCGTGGCAGTGAATGTCTTCGAGTCGTAACCCACTGGTCTACGGCGCCCTTGAGGATCATGCTGGTACAGGATGGCACCGGTTGCGTTTTGGGAGGCATCGACTTCCAGTTCGTAGGGTCGTGCGGGGCTGGGTTGCCAGAGGATCGGATCACTGGTTACTATCTCAATCAGCTGATCCACTGCGGCGGTACATTCGTCAGTCCAGACGAAGGGGACTCCTTTCTTTAGGAGTGCGGTGAGGGGGCACGCTATTTCGGCAAAGCCCGGGATGAAGGGGCATTGGTATCCTAGAACTCCCAGTGTCGATCTGAGCTGCTTGACGCTGGTAAGTTTACGTGGCCATTCCTTGATCCCTCTTAACTTGCTAGATTCAATGCGTAGGGACTCGCCATCGATGATCAAGCCTAGGTATTCCACTCTTCGTTGCTCGAAGAGGCATTTCTGGGGTTTGAGGAAGAAGGAGTGCTCCTCCATGAGGTCGAGGAGCACATGCACAATTTCTCTGTGCAGGGCATGGTCTAGGGGCGTGGCGATGAGGATGTCATCCATGTATACGAAGATCATCCTGGGGTACTTGAGTTTCAGTGGGCGGAGTAGTCTGTCCATGACGTGCTGGAAGGTGCTAGGGGCGTTGCATTGGCCGAAGAGCATGACACGGGGCTCGAACAGTCCTTGCGGCATCTTGAAGGCGGCCTTCCACTGGTCACCATCTTTAATCTGCACATTGTGATATCCCCACTGGATATCGAACTTGGTGAACAGGGCGCGTCCTTCTAAGTCTCTGGTGAGGACGTTAATATCTGGCAGGGGGTAGACGTCCCGAACGGTCCAGCTATTGAGCGTGCGGTAGTCCTGGACGGGGCGAAGGGATCCGTCCTTCTTTTTGATGAAGAAGAAGGGGGCGGCGTAGGGTGACTTGGAGAGGCGGATGTAGCCTTTCTTGAGGTGCTCTTTGATCCACACATCGGCGGCAAGCATCTCCTTGGGGTTGAGCGGGTAGACCTTGCAGTCCAAGGTCGCGGGGGCATCCGGCTTCAGCTTAATGGCATGGTTGTCTTCTCTACTGGGCGGGAAGCGCTGTGCTTCCTTTTCCGAGAAGACTCTCCAGTGCCGCGCGTACTCACGCGGGACATCGGCGGCGGTCGGGGCAACTTGCTCCTTATGGGCGTGGATTGCCCATTCTTGAGCTATGTTAGTACGGTTGATCTGGAGGACAAGGCTGTCTCCTTCCTCCCACTCAGTGGCATGCAGCACATGCCTGAGCATCTGCGCGTAGCGCAACAAGGTTCTGGGTTGGTCAGGGGCCTTCCTGCTGGTCGTGGCGAGGGTCAGGGGTCCACCAGCGATCGTCTTGGTGGACCAGTCGATGACTGGGTTGAAGGCGTGGAGCCAGGGGAAGCCTAGGATCGTTCTGTCTCGCCCTAGATTGGCGAGGTAGAAGCGCTGGACTTGTTCCTTTTTTCCTTGGCTGACGAGGAGGTCGCAGTATGTGGTGATTCGTCCGCTGCGGTTTTCGGTTCCATCGACATTGTACAAGAGTCGGGGCTGTGGCAGGAGGCGGGGGGTTAACTTGAGTCTTTGGGCAGCTTTTCGGTCGATAAAGTTGTCGGTTGCGCCGCTGTCCACTAGCGCACTTTCTTCAGCCTTCCCATGTATATTTGAAAGCGTAAACTTGGCATTGACACTATTACGGTTCGAGACATACATGGTACGAAGGTACAAGGCTTGATCCCAGGCTGACGGGTCAAGCCGCTTTAAAAATCCAAATCTTCTTCTATAATCTGATCAAACACATTGTTACGGTCGGTAGCATTCATGGAGCGTAGCTGGGACATCAGGTCTGATTGGGGAGCAGTCGGGGCTTGGCTGACGCTGTCTTCTGGGGCAATGGACGGGGGCGCCTCTGCTTCGATCTCTGTGGTCCTGGCCTTGGGGGCTAGGCGAGGGCGCCTGCGTGGCCTTTCTGGGCAGTGATTCGCATGGTGGCTGACCTTCTTGCAGTAGAAGCACTTGTTTTCCGCAAACAGCTTCTTCCTTTCTGCTTCTGTCAGACGGCCTCGGGTCTGGGCTGCGTTGACGTCCATAGGGACTGGGACGTTGTTTCTATTGGGTCGAGTGGTGGTCAGGAGTGGGGGGCGCTGGCGTGCTTGGACGAAGTTTCTGAAGGTGGGAGCTGGTCCTAGCTCTGCGTCAATCTGGGCTTGTCTGAGGACTTCCTTCCGCGCGGCGGTCTTCCAATCGTCTAGGGTCACGGGGATGGTGTCCCTACTGAGTACTTTCATGGCGATGCCGCGCCTGAGTCCCTTCTTGAATAGGTCGAGGGTTCCGCGGTCAGTTGGGGACCATCCCGCACCTAAAACGTAGTGATCGAAGGATGCTATAAAACCGTCAACGTCATTCCCCTGCATCTTGAGGTCTAGGAGTTTCTTGTACACCTCTTGGGCCTTGGCCATGTCAGTGAAGGCGTTAGTGAAGGCGGTCTCGAACTCCGTCCATAGAACCTCGTCATTTCTGGCGATGGGGTTGACGTTTCTGGTGGTCTTTTCTGTGAGCTCTCGCTCCTGGGCGTCATTCCAGTCATCGACGCGGGGTCCCTTGATGAAGGATAACGCCAAGGCGACCCTGTTGAACGGGATGGTGACGTTGTCGGATTGGCTGTTAAGGATTCTGTAGAGTCGGAACTCCCGGAGGAACTTGTCACTTTTACTTCGATCTCCTTCGAAGATCGTGGGCTTATTTCCTCCTTTGAGTTCCTGGTTGGCTTGGGGTACTGGTGCTGGGGCTGCCATAACTGGGATAGGCGGCACTGGTGGCTGGGGTTGCTGGAGTATCGGTGGCAGTGCTGTGGGCTGAGCCACAGCGTGGGCTATCTGGAGGAGCTGCGGGGTCTCCTGAGTTTCTGGTTGTAATGGGTGCGTCCCTTGAAGGGTGGCGACTTCTTGGAGTCCTGTGGCGATGAACTCTTCTAGGGGGGAGATGGTATGCGGGACTGGGGTAGGTTCGTCTCCTTCGTCTGCGCTGTGGAAGGATGGTGAGGCTGTGCTAGTACTGGGTTGATCGACTTCGATCGGTTCTGGTGATTCGGGTTTGAAGGAGCTGTGGCCTAAGCCGGTTTCATCAGAAAACTCCTTCTCTAGGATGGCGTTTCTGTGCGTCCAGTAAGTTCCGTTCTCGTACACGAGAAAGTGCCAATCGTCGTTGATGTACTCGATCGGCCGCTCTTGAATCCCTGATGCTGTTGGGACTCGGAGGTGGTAACACCACCTGGTGTTTTCTCTGTTTCTACGCCAATAGGCGTCTCTGGTGATGTAGTCGGGTAAGTCTCCGGCTTCTCTAGTGGTGACTTGTACTTGGTTATCTCGGCTGAGATCTAGTCTGATTTCTTCCAGGGCGTCTGCGCTCTAGGGGAAATCCTGCGGCCTCAAAGAAGGCGGTGGCGATGAAATCGAGTTCTTCTGCGATTTCCTGGACCTGGTTAAGGAGTCCGGTGATGACTCGGTGCTGGTGGTTAGGCCTGTCGCGACAGGTCTCGGGGCAGTCGAGGGCATGTAGTCTGGCATCCTCCTGGGCTTGCGCGAACTGTTGGCGCACTAGGGTGATGGCTTGGTCGAGGATGTCTGGGTCTATTTCTCTGGTGGTGGGGTACCGAGGTCGCTCCAGGGTGGGAACCTAAGTTCTAGGAGTCGATAAGCGGCCTCTAACTGGTCTACGCGTTTGCGCCACTCGACGTAAAGGTAGTTGTATATGGTTTGTTCGATCTCGAGTCCTAGGTGACTCGTATTCCTGGTTGCTGAGCAGGTAACTTGGCACACCCAGTTGTGTGCGGCAATGGCGGCATCTAAGGACTGTGCCCAATGGTCTAGGTTTGCCTTTTGCTGATAAAGGACTTCTCGACGCTGGAGGTATTCGGTGTACAAACGATGACGATCGTCCTCCAGGTTTTACTCGGAGTTGTGGTACGGGCAGTACTGGCTGGCGCAGAAGTACGAGTGAAGGCTAGCGTGGCGCTCCTGACGGGTTTCGTGCTTCTGGGCTCCTGGGATAAACGCAACGGCGTCTGGCGAGGCAAGGACTCTGAACGTCCTGAGGTTCGGGGGCAGCGGGTATTCTTCTTTTAGGCTAGAGCGTTTGTGGTGGCGCACCATACACAAACGGTAAGGAAGCTTGACTTATGTTAAGGCTCAAGGGGCCTTCTGGCACGACTTGTGCGACTAAGCCTAAAAGACTAGACAAGGAGTATCACGTGCGACGATGAGGAGCACGGGATCTGAGCGAGACACTTGCAGTGGTCTCGACGACGTGAAGAGGGAAGCTAAGTTCTTCGGAGTATTGTGGAGTCACGAGGCACGTGACCTAAGGCAATCTGAGCTAAGTCATTACAGCCGACTTAGAGGTGCGTGGGAGTAAAGCTAGAGTGCCCGAGCAACGGTGAGGGCAATGACAAGGCAAGGCCAGGCAAGGCAACTTGAGATAGCAGAGCTCAAGTAGCAGACGGGGAGTGGGACAAGGGGAAAGCAAGGTCAGGTCTCGATTGCGAAACTAAGTCAAGCTTAGGGCTTGACTCTGCGTAAAGTGGACTCCTTATATAGGAGTCCTACAGGGAATCACGTGTCACCTACTACTGAGTCATAACGAGGGTAGTAGAATGTCCAAGAACATTCCGTGCTAAGTATAGTACCAGAAACAAGTCAGCACGAGTCAGGATCTAAGTATAGTAACAGGTCGATCCGCGGATCGACCGGTATGAGTCACAAGGCCAAGACAATCAGTCAGCGCATTACTGCGCATCAGTCAGCAGTCCATAAGCACGTACAGTAAGCAGGCAGGCTATGAGTCACACGGACGAGAAGGCATAAGCATAGTATCATAAGCAGTCCACGTACGGGAGTCAATGGTCCGGCAGTCCGGGAGGGAGATCGTAACAGTATTAAGCCACTGCTTTACAGAGTGCCTGGTCCTCCGTTGGATACAAAAGTACATCGGCGCGTTTGGCAACGATCCTTTGAAAGTGACAATGTATGCGGGTTGGCTTTCCTATGCATTTCGCTGATGTCCTGTTTGGCATTCGTTAGCTGGGGCCAAAGTGCTGGGGCAATTTCCGTCGGGCTTCACATGCTAGCAAACGGTGGGAACACCGAGGGGCTGTTCTGTGCGGCGTTCATGCAATCTGGGACACCCACGCCAGTCGGTGACATTACTCATGTAAGAGAACACCCAATTGCCTTCACTAAGTTTTTGCGCGATTTTCTCCTTAGGGTCAGCGATACTATGACGATCTTATTGAACGTTGTGGTTGCTTGAGCTCTTATAATACCCTAGCTTGTTTAAGAATGGTGTCCTATGCGATACTAAAAGACGCGGTGAACAGCTCTCCTTCAATCGCCGGGTATCAGGTGTGTGACTAGTTCTAGTACCCGGTTCGCGCAGATGAGGCGAAGATGGGCGAAGATGGAGGTTGCTGATAAGTCATTTCACTAGTCTCTTGCTCTTGCCTGGCAACCTCGGGTGGATGGCGTCTTTCTAAGTGATAGTCCTCAACAACTTGTTCTAGAAGGCAAAGTCGCGGATGTCCCGTTCACCGTAGGCAATTGCGACGACGAAGGCACTTCGTTTGCGCTTTTTCAGCTCAATATCACACCAATCCTGTCGTGCCGCACGCGAAGATAACCCCGTTACACTTGCTGGTGCGCTCTCATTATCAGTGGAGGGCACGATTGCAGAACTCACCAAGGCAATCAAAGACCTCACAGAAAACTCTTCACGCATGAATGACCCGCGATTCACTCCACTTTTCAGCAGTCTGAAAAAGCGTTCCATGACTGTGGCTGCAGCAGATCAGCAATAGCAAGCATCGTTTGTTGATCCATCTCCATCGTCATATCCTTCTGTGCCCATTAGAGCTGCCCTCGAGTTTCCCGGGTTGTTACCACCATCATCTAATACCCCAGCACCTCATATATACACCCATTCCCAACCACAGATGTCATATAACGCTCCCTGGCATAATACATACCATACTACTACAAATTACTTCGCTTACAAGTTACAAGTCGATATGCCTCACTGGCATGGAATGCCTATTAGGATTACTCACATCGGTACAGTACATAGGACTATACTCGTCGAGTATAGTCCTATGTACTGTATCGATGTGAGTAATCCTAATTAGAAGGGCCTAAGAAGGCATTCCATGCCAGTGATCATCATACTAATACAAGTCTTATTGCCCCATACACTTGACTTTGAGTGAGTAGTTCAGCACCCACGCGGAGAGTAAATTCGGCAGATGCAACACGTCGTGACGATTCAGTTCGTGACTGCCGAAATGGTGGCCCGGGAATGATAGCCGACATTCGCTGGTAAATTCAGTTGTGTTGGCGACTGGCTCATCCGTTTTCAGTTTACTGAGTGACACGTGACAGCCTGCCAGTGAATAGCCTGGTCCCCGCCGAAGTCCGAGTCGTGAAGAGTGTATATAAGAGATCCACACCACAATTAATATGCTACAGCATCACGATCTCTGCCCGGGGGCTTAAACGTACCTCACACCCTCGCACTCATTCCAACTTGGTAGGGTGCACCCTGAAGTGGACCAGCAACACACCCACCATCGAGCAGGCTGCAAAAATTACTGCGCGCGAACTAAAGAGCATCGTCACCGCTACAGAAGCTTAGATATCAGGTGGAGCAAAACCTGGTACAGTAATTTCAGTGAGTATCTGTATCACATCCCACTTCTGGTCATAGCCAGGGCAATTGAGTACTCATCTCCTAGGTTCTAAGTTTCAAGCGGAGAGTGTCACGACCCCTACTACGAAACGTGTACTCGACGATTCAAGCGTGCGAGCATTGTTTCCTCAACTAACCCCGCCTGCCAGTGCAATGCCTGAATGCGAAATATGGCCCCGAAAACGTGTTCTCGAATTAGCGTGCGATCGTCCCCGGCTCAGCCTGAGCGGCCTAACCCCGAATCGCCGAGAGTTTCATCGTACAACTACGCCAATCCCGTATCCCGTACTCAAAGTATATGCTTTCCATGTCCGCCAGAAGGACTATACTATTACTGATGTCCAATTCGACCCGGCGTAGAGGTCCGCTGTCAGTTAGTCGGACGTGGATCAGTGGTTAACATACTCTACTAGTCTAAGTTGTAGTCGGTAACCCTCAGGCTGCAGCATCTGTCGGCCTACCCCCGCAGGTAGAGGAAACTGGTGCGTCCCATGCGCTGGACTCTCGCTCGATCACGCTCAGGCATCAGACAATTTGAGCTAGCGCTAATATTCATGTCAACGTGATGACCCAAGAAGAGTATCATTCTCGGACATGCGTACCTAACTTTCCGTATTCAGCATAGGACCAGGCCATCTCACTATATTTAAGCAAGGTGCATATACGCCTCCGAGTAACCCAATTCCTAGACCCCAACAACGACTGACTGACTTCTTTGCTATTCCCTTCACCACGAATCACCCGCTCCCCTCTATCTTATGTCTTCAACTCTGCAAACTTCCATTTCCGCCTCTGACTTCCAGATCGTCTTCAACACTGCCCTAACAGATTATGCCAGACAGACGGGGAATGATATTGCAACACATCCTCTTGCCGCCAAGCTTAAATGCTGCGATTCTCCTGATTCTATCCTCGCTGTACTCCAAGAGCAAGCCAAGGCATTCGAACAATTTAGAAAGGGCGATCAGAAAATGGAATTCATGAGGCGGCTTAAACCCACGGTCCATGTTGTGCTTGCGCTTTCTGGAGGGGTTCTCGGGGAGGGAATTGGTTTAGTAAGTTGTTCCGTTTCGTTTGATTATCCTATAACATACACCCTGCAGGTCTTCCCACCCGCAAAAGCAATATTTGTTGGGATTGGCATCCTCCTCACTGTCTGTTCCTCTTCAAGTTTCTTGCGTATCATTATAATGCTGAAGGTAACATCTAGGCAGTTAAGGCAGTCAGCGCAGACTACGATGCGCTAATCGACCTCTTGGAGTGCATGGAAAACTTCCTGAGACGCCTCGGTATTTACACTCAGATCCCATCTTCCATGGCGGAGATAGCTGTGAAGATAATGGTCGAATTGCTCTCCATTCTTGCACTTGCGACTAAGCAGATTAAGGAGGGACGATTTAGTGAGTTTTTTCCATCCTGACATATTACCCTCAGCTCAACGTCACGCAGAAAAGTATGCGAAGAAACTACTGGGAGAGGACGATGTTGTTGCTGTGCTCCAGAGGTTAGACCGATTGACGGCGGAAGAAAGTAGGGTCACGATGGCGCAGACCATGGAAGTTGTCCATGGTCTGGTCAACAATATGAAGGTGGTCATGGACGGTGTGCAATGCTCGCATTTCCGAGTATGCTGTGCCTGACCTTTATCGTGTTAGATGGAAAGGTGGTGTCGGACGGCATCAGACAGGCCCTCAGTAGGTTTGGTTTGCAAGTCCAAATTGGTGTATTCTAACAGTAGGTGCTAGGTACTATGCAACAGATGGCAACTGAAATAACCAAATTGAAATGTCGGTAATCTCCCATCATCACCCCTGGCATCTGAGAACTGAAATCGTATTAAAGGTGATCAATTGCAAAGGGACATTCGCAGTTGGTTGTCTCCCCCGGACCCATCGATAAACCACAACATGGCTTGTGAAGCTCACCACAGTGCGACAGCAAAGTGGTTCATTCAAGGGAGTACTTTCGGGGAATGGAAAAAGGCGGGTTCCTTACTGTGGGTTCACGGAAAGCGTTCGTTTTTCTTACTTGTAGGCCCTTGCTTCTGCCGCTTACTATCTCCCAATTTGTAGCCGGGTCGGGGAAGAGTATTCCTTGGTATGTGGTCTTTGAACTTCACAACCCAGGAGGAGCTTATGTTATGCGGACCAGCTCAAGAATTATCCAGGACATCGAGAACATGCGCGAGGCCGGATTAGCCTCATTAGGATACTTCTATTTTGATTTTAGAGACGTTGAAAAGCAGAACCGCCACAACTTCCTCACCTCACTTCTTGTCCAGATCAGTGATCGGACTGATCCTTTCTGTGGGATCCTTTCCAACTTGTATTCAGCACACCGTTATGGCTTCCAACAGCCCAGCGATGACGCACTTATTCAATGTCTGACAGAGCTTCTCAGGCTTCCAGGACAAGCCCCAGTTTACATAATTGCAGATGCCGTGGACGAATGTCCAAACAGCTCTGGATTGCCACCCTCCCGTGAAAAGGTCCTCGGGCTAGTAAAGCAGCTCGTTGACTTACACCTTCCGAATCTGCATATATGTCTTACTAGTCGTTCTGAGGTCGACATCCGAAACGTTATTGGAGCTTTTGCATCTCACCAGGTGTCCCTTCATGAGGAGAGCAGACAAAAACAGGACATCACCACCTACATCAGGTCAATCGTTTACTCAGACTCAAAGATGCGGAGATGGAGAACGGAGGACAAGGAAGTAGTCATTAGTACGCTCTCACAAAGAGCTGACGGCATGTAAGGTGTCATTACAATCGTACCTGGCAACCGTTGTTCATCATGATGTCATCGTACAGGTTTCGGTGGGCCTTCTGCCAATTAGAAAGGCTGCGTCATTGCGTTCCACCAGGCATCCGGATCGTTCTGAATGAATTGCCCAGTACTTTGGATGAAACGTACGAGCGCGTTCTGCAAAGTATCAGCGACGACAACTGGAGATATGCTCATCGCCTCTTCCAATGTCTCGTCGCGTCTGTTCGCCCATTAAGTGTCAAGGAACTTGCAGAAGTGCTTGCCATTCAGTTCAACGCGGGAGTGGCCACCCAATTGGTGGTTGAGTGGCGTCCAGAGGACCCCGAAGAAGCCGTGTTATCGGCGTGCTCCAGTCTAGTTTCTGTGGTGAACGGCGACGACTGTCAAGTTGTGCAATTCTCCCATTTCTCGGTAAAAGAGTTTTTGACCTCGAAACGCCTTGCCACCTCAAGGATGAATCTCTCCCGCTACTTCGTCCCCCTAGAATCCGCCCACACTATCCTCGCCCAGGCTTGTCTTGGCATTTTACTCTGGCTCGGAGAAGACATCGACAGAGATACCATAGATTCCTTCCCCCTCGCTGATTACGCCGCTCGGCACTGGGTCCATCACGCCCAGTTCGAGGCCGTCTCTGCACGCATACAAAATGAGATGCAGTGCCTCTTTGATCCTAACAAGCCGCATTTCGCAGCATGGGTCTGGATATACGACATGGATGAGTGGTGGCGGAGGGAATTCATGGTCCTGGAGCGCCCATCTCCTCCCGCAGCAGCCCCCATTTACTACGCCGCACTCTGTGGTTTCACCAGCATCGCAGAACATCTTTCAGGTACACACAGACAGGGCATTTTTACGAGGGCTGGTCATTTCACAACTGCATTGCATGCGGCGTTGCACAAGGGATACCCGAAGATCGCACAATTACTAATCGAGTGCGGCGCGGACCTGGATACCAGGTGCCTCCAGGGCCTAACTCCACTACACATAGCATCCAGAGACGGATATCCCAGCGTCGCGCAGCTGTTGCTCGAGAGTGGGGCTGATGTGTCCGCACAAGAGGAGGATGGCGAGACTCCACTACATCTTGCATCGCGCAACGGACAGCTCAATGTTGCCGAATTGCTATTTGAACATAAAGCTGACCTTGATGCCCGCGACAATCAGGGCTCTGCCCCGTTGCACGCAGCGTCAGAAAGCGGGTGCCTGGATGTCGTGCAGCTGTTCCTCGAGAAAGGCGCGGACCTGAATATACAGAATGGGGACTCCGAGACACCACTACATCTAGCTTCACACTATAACCACCTTGAAGTTGTGCGCTCCTTGCTCGAGCGTGGTGCAAACCCCAACGCCCAGGACAACCAAGACTCGACCCCACTGCATGTTGCATCACGACACGGTCACCACCATGTTGTGCAAATGTTACTCGCGGATGGCGCAGATGTCAATGCCCAGGATGGGGGCAGCTGGACTCCCCTACATCTGGCATTACTTAAAGGAGAACCCAAGATTGCACGGTCACTGCTGGATTGTGGTGCAGACCCGAATGCTAGAGATGGCCAGGATTCAACTCCGCTGCATATAGCATCTCAAGGAGGACATTTGGACATAGCACGGTTGTTACTCGACCATGGGGCTGACGTGAATCCACAAGATGGTGACCGAATGACTCCACTGCACTTGGCGTTACTCGAAGGGGAATTTGAAATTTCACGATTATTATTGGAACATGGCGCAGACCCTAACTCCAGAGGGAATCAGGACTCGACTCCGTTACACGTCGCGTCGCAAGCTGGGAATCCTGGCATGGTACGGCTGTTGCTGGAGCGTGGTGCAGACCCGAAGGCATGGAAAGGGGATCGCGAAACTCCGCTACATCTTGCATCTTACGGCGGTCACGTCGATGTTGCCCGTTTGTTGCTTGGGTGTTCCGCAGACGTGGATGCCCGAGACGATAAAAACTGGACGCCGTTACATGTATCATCCCAACATGGACACCCAGAGGTCGTGGAGCTATTGCTCGAACATAAAGCGAGCGTAGACGCAAGGAAGGAGGATTTATGGACGCCATTGCACCTGGGGTCTCTCAACGGCGAGCTCGAAGTTGTACGTGTACTCCTCGACTATGACGCGGAAGTGGACGCCAAAGGC
>QLOZ01002899.1:0-25286 GCA_003314065.1 Lactarius sp. MG50 | reverse complement strand
TTTTTAGCTATTTTATTTCCTGAGATAGAAAAAAACATCGGCTTAGCTGCAGCAACACTAGTCTCTTCTCCCCTCATAGTTTCTTTGAACCTCTCTCTCTTTCCATCCTCGCGCCATTCATCCACTCCTCCTTGCCTGCATCCCTCGTTGCCTCATCGAGCATCCTCTTGGCCTCATTTTTGTTCCTCGTTGCCTCTGCACTCGGCTCGCATCCACAAGACGCCTTTCCATCCTCGCCCTGGAACTAGCTGTCCTCCCTTGCCTCTTTTCAACAAATTCCTCTCACCACTCCTATCCACGTGCCCACTCAAAACCGTCCATGTCACCTCCCTCTTCACCCTCAAACTCTTCGCCGCTCCCCCTTGTCCCTGCCAACACCATTGTCCCTGCCAACACCGTCGTCCCTGCCAACCCTGTCATCCCTGCCAATGCTGTTGTCCCTGCCAATGCCGTCGCCCCTGCCAATGCTGTCATCCCTGCCAATGCCATCGCCCCTGCCAATGCCGTCGCCCCTGCCAATGCCATCACCCCTGCCAATGCCATCATCCCTGCCAACGCTGTCACCCACGCTATGTCAAGCAACCCGTGCCCAGTGGTCCCTTCGGCACAAACCCTACGTGTATATCCCAATTCTGTTATTTCTCTACTGAGTTTACTTTGAAGTACTTGCGTCCCTCGTTTACACATTATGTCCACAGACCCTCCATCCTTTACCTCAGTCCGCCCCTTCCCCCTCGCGCTCGCCCAAGTTGCCACGCACTTAACCATCCTTATACCACCCCTCACCATATGGTTTCAACAATACCTGTCATTTTGGACATCGCTTCATCTTTGGTAGCAGAGTCCTGACCTCAGTAGTGTTACCAAATTCATTACTTCCCAGACTGCTTACCCTCATTATTAACAGACATTTATTCTGCCTTTGTAATTACTCATGCGCAGCTTGCTATAAAAACGTGATTCTTAAGTTCTCTTCTGCGACCACCCCCTGATGCCCGGCTCTCATCCTCTCTTCTCATACCCCTCTTTTCTCAAACTCACCAGCACGCTCTCGTGCATGTTTCACCCAATGTAATGCAATTCAACCAGGACGGCATCATGTTCCTGTGTTTGGGGCCTAACCTTACTGCCAACAAACTCTGCACTTCCTGCATGCGCAATGCCATGAACGTCTACATCAGCCAACTCAACAAATTGCCCTATGCCCCTGGCACCATGTCCAGTTTGTTCCTAGGTCTGGGGCCTAACCTTACTGCCAACAAACTCTGCACTTCCTGCATGCACAATGTCATGAATGTCTACATCAGCCAACTCAACAAATTGCCTTATGCCCCTGGCATCGCGTCCACCTTGCTCCTCTCTGGCCAGCCTGCACTCTACAATGCCATTAAGTCCAAGTATGGTGCTTCATTCCTCGGCGGTCAGGTGCAAGTCGCTGGCGGCCTTGCGAGAGGTGCAGCACCATGCTCGGCTGACCAACGCTGCTGGCAAGGTGCCCCCACGCCCCCGCCGACACCGCTGGCAAAGCACACCCGCCAATGCCGCCAATGCCGCTGGCAAAGCACTCCCGCCAACACCGCCAACACTGCCAGCAAAGCACCCCCGCCAACACCGCGACACCGCGAAGCACCCCTGCCGAGACTGCCAATGCCGCTGGAAAAGAGCCCCCGCAGACACCGCGCCATCACTATGCGCCCCCACCAATGCTGCCAACGCCACTGGCAAAGCACCCGCCGACATCGCGACACCGCCAAGTGCCCCCGCCAATGCCACCAACACCGCGACACCGCCAATGCCACTCAAGCGCTGGGTTCCCCAACGTACCCCCAACGCGCCTCACAACTCACGACTCACGACCCGAATGTGTAGGTTGAAGGGAAGATGGAATCATGGAAATGGCATTAAATAGACCTGTTATCATTATATTGTATTTTGTAGTTACACGTAGTTAGTTTCTAACAAGTTATAACTTAATAAGACACACTGGCACAGTCTGGCAGTGGTTGCTGACTCGCCGGTCGGTGGACTGGACACCCACCTGGGTACCCCAACAGGTACCCTCACCCGCTGGGTACCTGGAGGCCCCGCATCGCAGCTTCCCGCAGGAGAGAGGGTACACACCTGCCGTGGGAGAGGGTATGGGACACGTGCTTGATCCCCATGGGAATACCCATGCCGATGCCTATGTATAATAGAAAAATGTTAATGAAAAAAAGAAAAAGAGAAAGAGAAAACACACCGGAAGCTCGGAAGGCGTTACCTACCAAGCTTCTACCCATGTGTCACTGCATCATTTCCTTGTGTTTGTCATGCATGGATGCAGCGTCGTCCTTTTTCTTCCCCAAAGTGCGTGTGCAGCAGTCAGGTATGGAAAAATGAAGCCTATGAATATGTGAGAGCCAAAAAGGGTGACGTACAGGTTAGGGTTGGCCGTCTACCCAACAAGCCGTGGCCAAGGCCGGGCCGAGCCGCGGCCAAGCCGTGGTTGACGGCCCCGGCCCGGCCAGTTGTTTGAGTGAGCCAGAGCCGTCTGCTGCCGGGCCAGAGCCGGGGCTTTGGGGCCAAGCCGGGCCGGAAAAGCACTATCGGCAGGTGCAGCACCAAGTGACCCAAAATTAGAGTGGCTCTGCTGGGCGAACGGGTGGCAACGCGAGTCTGGTGTAGTCGGGGTATCCATGTGCGTGCTTGTGGAGGCAGTTGTCCACATTCGGTTGTGGTTGTTGATTGTTAATGTTAAAACGTATGCTCATAAATTTTGGGTTTCTCGTGGTGCTGTGTTGATTTATCCTTTACCGTAAATAGGTCTATTCTGCCCCTTGGAACACTGGCAGCATATTAAAGCGAAAGGTCGTGTCTCTGAACGCAATAGGCTCTCCAGGTGGGCGTCGATGATGGGCTAACCTTGTCAGTGTAAGTCCCTTCTTGCTGAAAGTATCCGTATACGCATTCGTGAGCTGTGAAGGACCATAGATAAACCGTCGGATGATCTCTGTTGGACATGTTTCACGAGGCATTGTGTTCTTTTAGCGAACGCTTCGCGTATTCAAAGTCCTCCTTGTCTTGGAAAAATGGATCAAGAACACTCACCATCTCGATCAGATTGAGAACTTAGGGAGGAAGGTGCGGAGATGGCCATGTGGCCCAATCAATTACTCGTGCAGAGATTCCTGAGGACAGAAAATCATTCTATTTTCCAGGAAGGCGTGCCATCTCTCGTCCTCAAATGGGGGCAAAGGGAAGCACTGCGCCTTCAATCCGCACGCGTCAAACCCCCACTTCTCGAGTGTGCGCTTCGACAATCCCTCACTAGCCACCCCCATCGCCGTGGGGGTCATCTCCTGCACCCTCCCGGGTGGTGAATGACAGGACTATCCATAAAAAATGAAAGTATCTTTTTGCCCAAACAGCCAGCCACCGTTGGGCATTCATTTTGATTGCGTGGAGGGCACCAGGCGTTGAGGACATGCGCGCCGCGCCCTAGTCGAAAACGCGCAGTGTGACGCAGCCAATACGGGCCCGCTGCGATGTGCGCCGGAGTGCTGATGGTCGACCTGCTTGGGCAGTTGGACGTTGTCCCACAACCGGTCGCCATTTGACATCCAGATACAGTTGAAATTGTTATAATGAGTACAGTTGCGACCGGCATGACGTTGGAATTAGGGAAAGGGAAGGAGGAGCAAGGGGGACGGTGTTGACATGTCAAGGAAGTCACGGGACAAGTGGTAGATATAGTGGATCCTGACATCCTGTACTGTATGTAGAGTAACCTGGGTTCAACCCTACCACGACATTTTAGGGGTGCGACTCCTCCAACGAGCCAGTGAAACGTATTCGATTTATTCCGACAGCTCGAGTCCTCGATTGTAATAGGGCTTACTAAGCGTCATCTCAATTCGTTGTGTTCTGCTACACCACACCATCGTCCCTCCTGCATAGTGTCCCCCGAACAGATCTCTTCCGCGTCCGTCTGGAAATAGTACCTCTTCCCATGTCGCTTCATCTAAGGTCCTCTCAAGCTTAACATCTGCCAATCATGGCTTGCTCAACGAGCCATTTCATCCGCCATCTTTGTACCATACAATACCCTGTGCGCCAAACCTCGGCAGCCCTCGCCCATCCTTACAATTTTCACTGTTTTCACATCGAAGCCACGGAACGCGAACCAGAGCAACAGCTCCCAAGGCTGCTCGTCCCACTCGCCCGTGGTCCTCTCAAGAGGAGTAACTCGGCGTCATCCTCAAGTAGATTCGTCCCGTACGCCGCGACGACTCTGTCGGACACGTTGATCCTGTAGACAGACGTACGCATGGCCTCGTAGAGTCGCCACGATCGTGCGGGTGCCGTCCATGTCATCTAGACCCCGCGCTTCAGGGTCTCCACAAACACGTTGTCCCTGCCGAACAGCATAACGGCACACACAGCACTGTGGCGGAGACAGTGCCACCGTCTGGGATGTAACGTACTGCCGTGACGTACCCATCATCAGTTTCGGGTCGGTGGTGTGGTGGGTGGTGGAAAAAGTGGATGCACTGTGCAGCGGGTCGTTGAAGAGATATGCTGCGATGGGATGTCCGATGGAAAAAACAGCGCATGAAAACTCTTGCTTGCCTGATTACGATATATCGCCGTGCCACTTGAATTACTACCCAGTTCTAATCGAGTAGGTAACACGCACGTTGATCTTGCTCGGCGTCAGGCGATCGCCGCCCACAGGAGCGAAATTCTCAGGACATTGCCCTGGCACAAGAACATGTACTTGGACTCGGACAGTATGGCCACGCCATAGCCATATTCGCTAACGTCCGCGAACTTGACACATCCGGCAACATGGCCCACGTCATACTCGGAGCTGTTAGGGAGGCAGGAAGTACGCACCTTGTGCCCGTATACTTATTGGCCACGTCCCACGTTGTGTTCTTGTGCATCGGCGAGAGGGGTTGCGCCCCAAGAACTCGTCGTCACTGACTAAGGTAACGCGATCCCAAACTTGTCCCATGACTATTTCATCATATGACCTCTTTACCCCTTCTCTCCTCGCTGGACATGCCCCCATGACGTTTCGTACGATGCAACGCCCCTATAGATATCGAGTGGCAGTTCGACTGCGATCTATCAGCTCGCACATCCATAGCCTACAACCTGGTCGCTTACACTTCTAAAACTCACGGCACCCATGCCAGTGGACTTTGGCTCTGAAAACGAATTGATCGGAAGGATGGGACCACGGTGCTAGGTATCCATTTATAGCGGGGGTGACAAAGGGGGGTTACCTTCGAAGGCACCCAACGAGATCTAATCCGTCGGTCAGCGAGTAATGAGTAATCTAGCGTGGCACTTACAGTCACCCTGGTCTTGACTCTCAGCTTGACTTCTACCTCGACAGTCGCACGTGACGGACTAGATGCGACCACCTTGACTTGAACTGCTGCGCCTTCTCTAAATGGTGAATCCCGACATCTGAACCACGAAGAGCCAGAGCCGTCCATGAGTAACCAATCCCACGGAAATGAAAGTCCCGTGTGACGCACCGCACGCAGCTCAAATAATTTGGGCGAAGATAATCAGGCCGTCCGTCTCGCCTTGCGGAATAAGCGAGTGCCTGGAATTATCAACATGAGCATGGGAGTGTATCAGTATATGTCATGAACAACCCAGAGAGAACGCACTTGGGCCGCACGTCGAACAGTGGTGATTCCAACTGATTCGCCCCGGGCCTCCAGCGACGGTAAGCAGTACATTCCTGCTCCCCAGCGCAACCTGCTCGCAACCTGCGCTGTGTATCCTGACGTCTATGGTACCATCCCTGGATAAATCAAAGGCCGTTTCTGATAATATGTAAGAGGAGTCTGCGCACCGCTGGGAATCCCTGGGATCCTTAGCGCTGACCCGGTTGGGTGGCGCGACTCCGCCGCTTGCCAGTGAGCGGCCCTCTAGGATTGTGTTGCCCTCCTTGCTGTCGCTGGTCATTTGCAGCACATCACATCTCCAGCGCTGATCCCTCCGCGGGCGAGTGACACTGGCACAACGTCCCGCCCAGCGAAAGGCGTCGTGTTATGTGCGAAGATGGTCAGTGGCCCTGAAGCGGAGGCAGAGGCGACAGAAGAAAGTGGTAGGGAGCTGGGGTACAGCACACGCAACGCGTTGTCGATAAGCAGCTCTGTTGGTGCGTACCTCAGCGTATAGCCTTTCGGCGTCTTCGTAAATTATGCCACTAGGGTTGGTCGGGTCGTTGTCAGCACAACGCATGGAATCAAACAAGGAAGGAGTGTCGTACATCGTGGAACCCGGGAGGACTACAGTAGCAATTCACAATGGTCAGAGCCCGTCGTATGCAAGGACAAGAGCCAGAGGCGCACCGTCATGGACTATGCGAGGCGCCGATGTACATAGTAAGCCCCCCCGAGACACGTAGAGAGAGATATTGCGTACATTGGTTTAAGAGTACCTTTTCCTAGCTATCATCAAGCACCTGCTTCGGATACTGGTAGTTTTCGCTCTTGTAGATGCGAAAGTTGCGACATGCTACATTATCAGGGCCAATCAGGGACAATGCCCACCTAAACTCGGGCAATAGCATACCTTGGCGTCGCGCAGGAGTCTCGGATTTACGATTTCCCTTCTTGATGGAACTGGTCACGCACTCAGCATATCAAGATATTCTAGCCACTCTCTCCCAGGACGAAGAGGTGTGGTAACCTCACTCAACATGCGATGTATACGTCCTGGGATGAAATAGCCCGTCCTTACGATCAACACTCACACGTACCTCGAGATATAGCTCCCCACGCCTTATCAACCAACACCCGTAGGCCAGAAGGGGGTACACAAAGTGCGCTATTCACCAATTTGGCACTTGCGCCCCTCATTTGAACTCGTCTTCAGATGGTCGAAAAACTCGTCAATAGATCAACCCATGTGTACAACTAGCAGCTCGCGTGACGTGTTTGTAGTCCCCTGCAGGCGGCGGAGCTGTCCAAGCCAACGTTCGTCACTGGCAATGAACATTCTGGCAGTAACAGGTAAGGCAGAAGTGAGAGGAGGTACATTCTCGGGCATCTTAGCGGGCGGACCGCCACCACCATCGACATTTCCAATGACGAGGAGCAAAGTCGAGCTCGATTCAAGGTCCTGTATGTGAACGTCAACAATGGCTATATATACGCGGAAAGGTAGGAGGGCACAAATACGTTACGGCCTATAAGTACCTTGTTGATGTCCCCTGCAGTCGCCTGCGCGTTGTAAGTGTCTAAGGTACGTGTAAGTGAACGAATGATGGTCAGGATCGGATCGTAGGAACATACCGGCAGGGCTCATGTGGCACTGGACCTGGGTGCCGTCAATCTCGACCCAGTTAAATGTGGAGTGCGGAAAGATGTTGATATTGTTCCTAACCTCGCGCATCAGCTATCGTAATTCCCACCTTCGTGAAAAGGTAATACCAATGAGCTTCACTTTTGCGTGAAAAATTAATCCACACCGGCACTGTGGATGATCTGCAGCAGCGCGCCAGTGAGTCCAAAACTATCTGGAAGCCACGCAACGCAGCTCCGCAGTCCAAAGCGCAACTTGAAGTAGTGCTGACCAAAGATACAGTCGACTCTCATATAAGGCATATGCTCAGAAAAGGCACACCTCGTGATAGGGCATACATTTTTGTGACTCCCAACCTCGTTCGCAGGGAAATTTGGGGCATAAGGCATAACTCACTCAAAAGGGCTCAGGGCATACCTCACTAGGACATAAAGGGCATAGGTTGTTATAAAAAAGTCTTGCTCCGCTCCGCTCAGTCTACTTGTCCCGTGACTTCTTCATCATGTGACCTCTGTCCCTTATTCCTCCATCGGGCGCAAACTTGAAGGATGCTCCGTATGCAGTGACCTCAAGGGCTATTTCAGTATGGCACAGCCTTTCACCTTCCATGCACGGCCCTGGCAATTTGAGCTGACTGGTGGCCTCGTGCAAGTGATACAATACCTGTCTGAGAGCAGATACGATGAGTTCCCGTAACGTGAGTTCTGGCTGGCCTTCAAGTTGTCAAAATTCAACATCCGAACGAGGCGTTGCCCTAGGCGATGAACATATCACTTTCTTTCATTCCCTGTTACTGTATCCTCCCACTGCTGCACTGCAACCTACTATGCCCCGAACTCCCTCTACCACCGACTCATCCGAGCGCTTCCGATCCGTTTTCGATAAGGCCTTGAAGGCGTACACGAAGAAGACAGAGAAAAACCTCCTCTTACACCCACTATTTCGTGACATTAATGCCTGCAACTCACCCGAAGATGTCCTCAACAAGCTTCGAGATCGAATCCCCAGGTTCGATAAACTTGGCAACAGTAATGGCAGTCTATCAAAATGGCTCACCCCGATCGTGAATGTTCTATATGCGTTTTCTGCGACTCTTGGAGAGGGTGTGGGCCTGGTACGTCGCAGGAAGCTTGACAAGACTCATTCAGGAATGGCCCTCTCATCTTATTTTACAGGTGTTCTCGCCTGGGAAAGTCGTCTTCGCTGGAGTTGGCGTACTCCTCTTAGTGAGTATCTCGATTCTTCGTCGCGGGGAATTTTGACGTCCAAGTCTCTCAGGCGGCTAAGGATGTTGTTGCTAGCCAAGACGCACTCGCTGACGTATTTAGAAGAGTGGAAAGCTTCCTCGGACGCCTTGAGACCTACACCCATGTCCCGCTGAGTGACGAAATGACAGACATCATTGTGAACATCATGGCTGAGGTGCTTTCGATCCTTGCCATCGCGACGAGGGATATGAAGCAGGGCAGAGGAAGTGAGTTGATCCATCGTGGGAGACCTAACCTCGCAGCTTACTCCATTTCAGAAAAGTTTGTGAAGAAGCTTATCGGAAAGACTGATATTGAGGACGCACTGGGTCGGCTGGACAAACTGACGCAAGACGAGGTTCGGATGGCGGTTGCACAGAATCTGAAGGCTACACATCACGTCGATGACAAAGTATCGGCCGTTGGGTGTGATGTGCAAGTCGTCGACGAAAAAGTGGACAGAGTTCTTGACGGTGTGCAAATCGTGTTCAACTAGCCATCGACATCATCCTAATGTTTTACACGTCCAGTTGGCGAAAAAACAGGAGCAACGCTCCAACAGATAGCAAGCAACGTAGACAATAAGAACCGTTCGTGATCTCGTAACAACCCCGTCATTTGCTGTCGACGCTCAAATGCACTTACAGGGAATGACTCGCGACAGAAACTTCGACAATGGCTCTCCCCTCCAGATCCATCCGTAAACTACAACACCGCATGTAGTCTCCACCATGAAGGCACCGCAGAATGGTTTACTAAAGGCTCCATGTTCGCGGATTGGAAGGAATCCGGATCCCTCTTATGGGTCCACGGAAATCGTACGTACTTCTCCTTCTGTGCCTTCGCTCTTCGCTAACAGACCTCTCGTCCGATAGCGGGCTCCGGAAAGAGTGTTCTTAGGTACACCCCCGTCCCCATCCCATCTCGTTTTGACCAGGGTAGCTTATATTATCTAATATTAATCAGCTCTGCGATCATTCGGAACATCGAAGGCATCGCCAACACCGGGTCAGCACACATGGCTTTCTTTTTCTTTGACTTTAAGGACGCGGGAAAACAGGATTCTCGTGCTTTACTCTCCTCCCTCGTTGACCAGCTCTGCGATCAGTCCGAGTCTTACTTCGACACTCTTCTCCACTTGTACTCGGTACACCATGACGGCTCTAGGCAACCCAGTGATGATGTGCTGAACCAGTGCCTCAAAGATTTGCTCATGACCTCAGAAAAAGCCCCGATTTTTCTTGTTGTCGATGCCCTCGATGAATCTCCGAACACCCGTGGAGTACCGTCATTGCGTCGAAAGGTGCTGGACATTGTGAAGGAACTCGTCGAGTTGAAGCGCCCGAATTTGCGACTATGTGTCACCAGTAGGCACGAGATGGACATCCGGATCGTTCTCGAGCCTTTGACGCCTACCTCGTTATCCCTCCACAACCAAAAGGGACAAAATAAAGATATTGTCGATTACATCACCTCGGTTGTTTCTTCAGATCCAGAGTTAAACATGAGGGGATGGCGGGAAGAAGACAAGGAGCTGGTCATCAAGACACTCTCAGACAAAGGCGGTGGAATGTGGGGACGTCGTTGTCTTACTTGTAATACTCTCTCATACTGTGAAACAGGTTTCGCTGGGTTCATTGTCAAGTTGAAATTCTTCGGCAGTGTTTTGCGCGGAATTTGCGACGTGCCCTTGACGAATTGCCCAAAACGTTAGACGCGACGTATGAGCGGATACTACGAGAAATCCCCGAGCAAAATAGGGATGACGCGCATCGACTGTTGCAATGCCTCACTGTGGCAGTTCGCCCACTTCGTGTTGAGGAACTCGCAGAAGTACTCGCCATTGATTTCACCTCGGAGGACTTCCCGACATTAAATGTTGATTCGCGTTGGGGGGATGAAGAACAAGCCGTTCTGTTGGCATGCTCCAGCTTAATTGCCATTGTCCAAGGATACCACGGGCGACGCGGTCGGCCTTCCCGACTCGTTCAGTTTTCCCACTTTTCTGTCAAAGAATTCCTCACGTCGAAACGCCTTGCCGAAGCAAAGGGGGATACTTCGCATTATCATATTCGCCCCGAGCCTGCGCACACGGTCATGGCACAAGCTAGCCTTGCTGTCCTGCTACAGTTGGACTACTCTATCAGCACGGAGAGTATCAAGGGCTTCCCTCTAGCTGAGTATGCTGCTGAAAACTTCGGCGAGCATGCAGAGTTCGAGAACGTGTTGACGCAGATAGTAGACGCGGTCGACTATCTCCTTGACGCAGAGAGACCGCACTTTGCTGCATGGCTCAGGGTGCTCATGCTCTTGGGGGAGAGGCCGAAACGACTAACAACGGTTCCCTTATACTACGTTGCGCAATTTGGATTCTGCGGCCTGGTACAACACATCCTTTCGAGGCGTCCACAAGATGTAAACGCCCAGGGTGGTGATTGCGGTACAGCACTACATGTTGCCGCGGACAAAGGTCACGCCAAGGTCTCAAAGCTACTACTTGCGCATTGTGTGGACGTGGACGTTCGCAACATCGGGAGCCGGACGCCACTGCATTTAGCATCGATGAATGGACACGTGGACATTGGGCAGCAGCTGCTTGATCGCAATGCGGATGTGGACGCGCAGGATGACAATCACTCGACTCCACTGCATCTCGCATTATCCCAATGGAACGTCAAGACCGTGAATCTTCTCGTTGAATATGGTGCAAATGTCCAAGTGCGGAACAACAACGGCGAGACGCCACTACACCTCGCGTTGGAGCACGGATATCATGACATCATGCGGTTATTACTGGACCGAGGTGCGGATGTGGACGCGCGGTTTGACGATCACTCAACTCCACTGCATCTCGCCTTATCCCGAGGGAAAGTCGAGGCTGCGAATCTTCTCGTTGAACGTGGTGCAAATGTCCACGTGCGGAACAACAACGGCAAGACCCCACTACACCTCGCGTCGGAGCGCAGATGTGCCAGTGATGACACCATGCGGTTATTACTGGACCGAGGTGCGGATGTGGACGCGCAGGATAACAATCACTCGACTCCACTGCATCTTGCATTATTCCGACGGAACGTCGAGGCCGCAAATCTTCTTGTTGAATGTGGTGCAAATGTCCAAGTGCGGAACAACAACGGCAAAACCCCACTACACCTTGCGTCGGAGTGTGGATATCACGACACCATGCAATTATTACTGGACCGAGGTGCGGATGTGGACACGCAGGATGACGATCACTCGACTCCACTGTATCACGCATCATCCCAACGGAATGTCAAGGCCACAAATCTTCTCACTGAATGTGGTGCAAATCTCCAAGTGCGGAACAACAAAGGCAAGACCCCACTACACCTCGCGTCGGAGCGCGGATATCACGACACGATGCGGTTATTACTGGACAGAGGTGCAGATGTGGACGCGCAGGATGACGACCACTCGACTCCACTGCATCTCGCATCCTACCACTCTGACCTCGAGTCCGTGCGGCTTCTACTACAGTATGGCGCCAATGTCCGCACAAAGAACAAGCAGGGCCGAACATCATTACACTTCGTAGTAACGGATATACTCGATGAGGGGGTGTATCCACATCTCGACGTCCTACGGTTATTACTGGAGCACAATGCCGATGTGGATGCACTGGACAACAAACACTCGACTCCACTGCATCTGGCATCAATCTATGGAAGCCTTGAGGCCGTACGGCTACTGCTTCGACATAGCGCCAATGTCCATGTTCAGAATAAGGAAGGCAAGACCCCGTTCCAAGTTGCGTCGACGAGCAGACATCGGGACATCATGCGACTATTATCAGCATATGTGCAGAGTAAACGTGAAATGTAGTGTTTTCGGTTCTTGTCGAATTCCCACAGTAAGAGAGCTGGGATGTTTTTATGCGAATTCTTGATATACTGACAGTACACTGTAAGGTGAGCCATGCCGCCGCGCTCGGAATGAGATGCTTCGGAGTGCCGTCACACCGATCCGAGTCGTCCTTCCCGGGCTGTTCCGCGGCCTGTCTCTTCAACTGTAACGACGCATCCCGAAATCTCCCTCGTCCAAAAGCTGCGTTAAAAAATTCGAATGAAGACTAGTACCGTACGCCCCTCCTCGTTATTATTTCCACTTTCCCCATTTCCCCTAGTCGATCACTGCCATATATTTACACAAACATCGCCGCCTTCATTACTACTCATACAGGCTGTTCCCTTTCTCTACATGTGTCCTAATTCTCTCATATCTCACTCTGCTGACGTCGCTCGACGCCACGAAACCCTTCAGATTACCTCTCCCTTATCCAGTCTCGGTTCGTAACTCCGCGCTCGACGTCTCTTACACTGCTTACATTGCCGCTTTCATTCAAGTTGGCCCGACATGATATCTTGTCCTTTAGACTACCGACCACGCCCCCCCCTCTTTCGTATATGTAGTAGATCCTGTACTGACAGTACTGTACGTAGAGTAACCTGGGTTCAACCCTACGACGACACCTTGGGGGCGCGACCCCTCCAACATGCCAATGAAGCATATTCTTATGAGATTTATTCCGAGTCGACTCGAGTCCCTCGAATATTACGTCAGCATCAAAACGTCATCCTAATTCATTGTGTTCTGCTACACACCACATCATCGTCCCTCCTGTCTCCCCCGAACTGATCTCTTCCGCGTCCATCTGCAAATGGTACCTCGTCCCATGTCGCCTCATCTTAGGTCCTCTCAACCTTAACATCTGCCAGTCATGGGTTGTTCAACGAGTCATTTCATCCGCCATCTTTATCCATGTACAAGACAGTACATATATCATACTCAGAGATTTTAGCGCCTCAGTCTCGCCTGGCTGCACCACAGATATTCAGTAACTGTCCTTCTCTCCAAACACAAGAACACATATGGAAGAAAAAAAGGGTTTCTCGGCGTTCCTGGAATAACCAACGGTGGGAGGCTACCACACAATACTTTGTGTGCCAAACCTCAGCAGCCCTCACCCATCCTTCGTGAGCACAATCTTGACTGTTTTCACCTCGAAGCCACGGAACGCAAGATTAGCCTACCCGCAAGCCATAAGGGGGTACGCAAAGTGCACTATTCACCAATTTGGCAGCTTGCGCCCCGCACCCAAACTCGTCTTCAGATGGTCGAAAAACTCATCAATAGATCGATCCATGTGTACAACTGGCAGCTCGCGTGACGTGTTTGCGGTTCCCCGCAGGCGGCGGAGCTGTCCAAGCCAACGTCCGTCATTAACAATTGCAGTAACAAGCAAGACAGGAGGGAGAGGTGTACATTCTCGAGCATCTTGGCGAGCGGACCGCCACCACCATCGCCATTTCCGATGACGAGGAGCTAAGTCGAGCTCGATTCAAGGCCCTGTATGTGAACGTCAACAATGGCTATATACGCGGAAAGGTAAGAGGGCACAAATACGCTACGGCCTGTAAGTGCCTTGTTGATGTCCCCTGCAGTCGCCTGCGCGTTGTAAGTGTCTAAGGTACGCGCAAGTGAACTAATGATGGTCAGGATCGGATCGTAGGAACATACCGGCAGGGGTCATGTGGCAAAGGACCTGGGTGCCGTCAATCTCGACCCAGTTAAATGTGGGGTGGGGAAACATGTTGATATTGTTGCTAAACTCACGTATCAGCTACCGTAATTCTCACCTTCGTGAAAAGGTAATACCCACGAGGTTAGCTTTTGCGTGAAAAATTAATCCATACCGGCGCTGTGGATGATCTGCAGCAGCGCGCCAGTGAGTCCAAAACTATCTGGAAGCCACGCAACGCGGCTCCGCAGTCCAAAACGCGACTCGAAGTAGTGTTGGCCAAAGACCGGCCGACTCGGGAGGTCAGCGGTCACATGATGGTCACGGGACAAGTTATAGTAGATCTTGTAGTAGAGTGACGACCTTGGTTGAATTCTACGACGGCCCCTCTCTCCAATGTGCAAGTGCCTCACCGGATAGCATATTCGCGTTGTTTTCAACCCAAGACCACCGATTGGATAAAACATCCACGCTCGAAGAGGGGTGGGTAAAGCTGCTCCTGAACTCCTGTGGTGAAGAGCACGCAAAGCGATGTTCTGGGTATCGTTCCGAAAGGTCAACTTATGTCAACCATGACTGTGCGACCTTGGCATGGTTACGGCCACAGCATGTCCTTTCGTCAGCCACACGCACCGTATGTGAGGCATCGGAATGTGCGACGCATACCAGATCGTGTCGATGTGGCAATGACCGATTCCCCACACCTGGGATTCCTCCGGGTCGTGTTTGTATGTGTCCACGCCGTCCTCTTCCCAATTCTCGCTGAATACGTCATCAGCAAGCTTGCGTGCGGCTAGTATGCTCTCAAGGCCGTTCTTGTAGAAGGTATTCATAATCCCCAGAGAAGGCTCTATGCAGGATCGACCGATGCAAGTTGGAAGTACCTATTTGGCTGTAACACAGGTAAGCGCTTCAGGGTGGTGTGGAAAATGAAGGAACGAACGTCAGGTAGTTGAATAGTGTCATCGTTCCAGGAGATGCCAGACATTGAAAGAGTGTATGCCTTTCCTGCGCGCTTCGGGAGGAATGATATGCTCGACTCGCCTGCCGCCGCCAGATCCACTGGTAATGCCTGCGTACGGCGTTCAGTCGAGTCTGGTACTAAATGAAGAACATACCTTGCAAGGCTATTCCGCCGGTAGCATATATCATAGCCTTGCAGCCAGGATCAAACTCGACTGAGGAAATATCAGTGTATGCACATGCACATACTACGAATATACGATGGTGGTCATAAACGCGTAGACGGACATACATTGAACGCGTTCACGGTCTCTCTAGTCAGGTGGATTTTGTACCAGTAGTTGGACTTTACACATTCTGTGAGAGCCCGGCAGATACGAATATTGAAAGAATTTACCGTTTGAGACGGAGATAAACATGATGTGAAGATTACGGCTCACTCACAAGACTCGCCTTTCTCGGCAGGTTAGAAGTTCTGCTTGAGGACTTCCTCAAAGATTAGTTTGCTGATCCTGGGGGCGCGCCACCTCTGGAGTTCGATGAGCTCCGGATGGTCCAAACCGTCCAATCGACGGGTAAAGAGGACAGAAGAGAGGTTGACATCTGAGAAGTGACCGCGAGAGAAGTTGCCTGTTGTACGGTCTCTGGTGAGACCTTTGATCCATTTTTCACCAGAGTAATTGCACTCTGGGTAGTCAGAGCTATGGGAGCGAGTGTGTATGCCCGTCGAGTTTGAAATCTACTTGCGAGTGAAGTCTCAGTTACGGCCATAACCGCGATTTCGAAACCGGGCCTGCCAAATCGACGTCTGAATTCGGCAAAGATGTTCGATTTGGTAGGCGCCAGTGCTACCTAGACAAGACATGCTCACATCACCCAGGCAAACCCTCCACGATTTCCTGGACGCCAATTCTGAGTTTATCAAGCGCAAAGACCCTGTTTCCATCAATGTACGCCTTCATCCTCATCCTCCTTTCATTTACCTACGTATTCTTACCAGGATATCCGCGATATTGTTCTTCATGTCGCCCCACCGCCGAGCTGGATTAGAGTACAGCTGAGCATTAAGCCCTCCTATCTCATGGGCACTACCCTTCGCGCCCAGAATCCGCAAAGCATTTAAAAGCTTGTTGTCTTCCTTGTCCCAGGGCTCACCTCTACTATACTTTCTCTTTACCCCTCCCCACCTCCGCCACCGAGTTTCCAAACCTTCCCATTGCCATCCCGCTTCCACCGGATCCTCCGCCGCCTAGCCTGTCCGCACCTTCTGACCTCCCTTCTTCTGTCGGCCCGTGCTCAGAAGGGGCAGCAACACTCTACGATGGTGTCCCCTTCATCTCGAGGACCTTTTCCCATGCACGTCCTACCCATGCCCCCGGTGATGCGAATCGTATACACTCCGTGCTCAACACGTTCTTCCAAGCACCTGTGAGCAGTGAGGAAAAGAAGGGGCGCTTGCAAGAGCGCATAGCTGGTCCGTACCCGTTATTCAGTTTCTTGCCTATTGGTGACCCTCACTTGACAGCGGAGCGTGCGGGGAACAAAGATCCGACACAATAGTGACAATACCCTCTGTCAGTAGAGCAGATGATTGAGAATGACTACCCTGTTCATTCGTATCTTGCAGACGTTTTCAAGAAGTCGGATGAGTGCATAGAGACACCTCAGGCGGCAACCAGTGTAGTGTCGGGGTCTCAAACAGTCTACGCGATTGACTGCAAAATGGTGAGTACGTCGCATCGCGTACGTAATCCCTGATATATACTGATAACGAGAACCTTCTTTTGTGCTTGACACAGGATGGCAAAGCGTTGACCCGAGTCTGCGTGATCGACTTTACAACAAACAAGGTCATATACTGTATGACGAGCTTGTGAAGCCATCAAGTCCGATAACTGACTATCTCACCCGGTTCGTTCACAATTTATATGTTTCTGTTCTGCATAACCGCAAAACGTAGCTTCTCCGGCATACAGTAGCAGCTGCCATGCTGGGGCTTATCACTTGCCAACGTACAAGCGCGCCTCGGCAAGGTTATAACATTATCGACGATCCTGCCAGGTCATTCGCTCGAATCAGACCTACGCGCGCTACAACTCGCACACCCACAATGTATCGACACCGCGCGGATCTTCCACCGCCCACGCAGACGGCCGCTCAAGCCAGGGCTAGCGCGGCTCACACGCAAGTGGCTTGACCACACGATACAGGATCGTGGCCCCGGCGGGCACCATCCTGAGGAGGATGCACGCGCGTAAATCGATGGCGAAGATTAAGAACGGTACGGTTGCCACCCACCCCCCTCTTCCTCTTGACGGCCGTCTGATAAGGAGGATGGCCTGACGGTTTTACGACATAGGTCCGGGGTATGGTGAATTTAGGATGGATTACGAACCGATCTTTGCTCTCTCTCTCTCGGATCGCACGCTCCCATTCGCGTCGTCATGGACCGAATGGCGAAGGTGCCCGCACGGGCGGCATGACGATCGTCGACCACGGTAACCCCGGCGCATGGCACGGTACGTCGGCTTCGGCTCCCGCCACGATAGTCTTGTGTACGAACGACACGGAGGTGCTTGATGGGGTGCTTGACGTGCTGAACGCGCATGAATTTGTGTTTGCGCGGTTGATGGGGTTGGTAGATGCCCTGGGATGTGCGTATTCCCACTAAACCTTTATTACAATTAAGTGCTGATTCGTCGTCAGGGGTCACGCCCAAGGCAAGCGTGGATGGCATTGGTACAGGAAGTCCAGAAGACTCAAGTAACGCCGCAGAGAAAGCGAACGACACCAATAACCCACACCTGCAGCTGGCACCTGACGACATGATCCTGTTCTCCGCTGTCGCGAAGCCACATGCCCCCACTCGCCGCTCGGCGCGCGGAATACCAAGCGAGGCAGAATCAGAGTGGCTCTGCTGGAGGAATGGGTAGCAGTGCGAGTGTGGTGCGATGAAGTTCCGCGGACTCGCGTGCGCTCGAGGAGCGGTCATCCGCACATAGATAGGGCTGTTATTCGTTGGCTTCAAGACGTAGATTAATGTCTATGTATCCCTCACGACGAAGACACCCATCATGGCACAATGACTTACGTGGGAATCTGGGCTGACTGGGCGTGTCTTAGAGTACAATGGGTACAACATCGTATGACTACTTCTATGGTCGTCATTAGGTTATCAACAGAGACTAGATGCTATTGCAGGGTCAACCAAGCGAATGATAGCTCAATTTCGTCCGTGGGATCTCTTTCTTGGTCGAGACATCCGGATAAGGTGTGAAAAATTGGCCGCGCACTAGGCCTTCCACCTATTTGGCTGGTGTTTATACCATCCCTCAAAAGTGTGTACGCCAAGAAAAGGAGAGAAAAGCACTCCGCATCTCGAATTTGTGTCCTACAATCCTCGTAGATCGCTGGTGGTGACCGTGGGAGATTGTTCGAGTTGAGCAGGCTTGCTGGTTCCATGCAGCACCTCTCGTTCTCAGGCATAGTACTGTAGTCGCGCATGACGGGCCATTCATTTGGCTCTACGACAAAATCCGGGACTTGGGTGGTGCAGCGGCGCCTCTTCTTCACATGTACTCGCTGGTGCGATGCGCTGCATCCATGGTACCGACGCTGAGCCAGGAGATGTCCAACCTCCTTTCAACGGCGAAGAGAGATTAAATCTTGATATGTTGTCTGGCATGATCCGGGTCAAGGATTCCTTCCAGGGGGATGTACAGTAATATACGTCTGGTGATGTGGAATGAAAGAGCGTGTAAGATGTAATTGTCGGGGCCTGGCTGGCCCAAAAAATCTAGCCATCATCCTCCGGCGGCGGTTCGCGTCACCTTGGGCGTAGGCATGCTTGCGTTTCAGCAAGGAAGGCGCCCAAGGCGGCTCCTCCTTCCTTGGTGCCGAAGATGGTGGAGAGGGAGAGGTTGGCGGATAGGGGATGTAGAGTGCGACGCCGGGCGGCTGCGTACAGGGGGCATGATATGATGATGTGATGTGCCGTTTGCAGTGCCTCGCCGCATTGGCAGTGGTGGGGGTCGTTGGATTGGGGTCGGTGGCGGGCGTTGTATTCGCCGAAGGCGTGACCCGTGAGGAGTCGGATGCCCGTTGAGACGATGGGCCGGGGGAGGTTAGTCAACCCTTGAACGAAAGGGGCTGGCTTACCCTCTGGAGGGGAGGCGAGCGCAAGGTACGTTGGCTGGCGCTTGAGGGCTTCTCGCCATTTGCTCTGCCATTGGGACATGGCTTCCTTGCGCATTGAGGAACGCAGGGAGGCTTTCGTTGGTGGGGATGGGGGGTGGTTGGGCGTTTGGCGGGCGCAGGCGCGGATTTCGATTCGATTCGGGTGTTAGCGAAGAACACGCACTGAGAGATCAGAGCCGGAGCCGGAGCCGGAGCGAGAGCCGTCGTCGGCATGAGACGGAGTGCGAGTGCAAGTGCGAGTGGAGGCACGAGTGCGAATGCGAATGCGAGTGGAGGCACGAGATGGAGGAGCGCCGCCGGGAGTCAAGGGGCTGCCAGTGATGAGGAGGTCGTCGTCGACGTTCGACATCTTGCCGCACGAAGGTTGGGGAGGGAGGCGGCGGAGGGGGAAGGGCGAAACCCCCTATCCATCCGCTCGCGCCCTTTCCTTCCGTTCGTTGCGTTCCAGCCCCATCGGCAGCCAACCAGGGACTCAAGGGACAAAACAGGACAAAGGGCGGGTGTATTCCACGGAACCGGCGAGGTCACAGGGGGCGGATACCAGCTTACTAATCGACCCCCTTGGCGCGTGAGGCAACCGTGGGAAAGGTGACCGCGAGTGACCGCGGTGGCCACCGGACCTTACACAACAGTCCATACACCTCTCTGATTAACCGGGGTGCATCGCCACCCCGCGCGCGTCTTTGTATACATGTTGCGCGTTATAAATGCAGATTCCAAAAAAAAAAAAAAAAAAAAATCGAAATCTGCGCAGGCGAGGTCGTCGGTCGAGGCGTGTCTTACGAACTTCCATATCTCTCACGATTACCAGACCAGTCAAACTTCTTCCACGTGTCTAAAATCCATACCGAGAACAAACCCAAGTCACGTTCTAGGGGACTGCTTATCTGCGAAGAACAATCGAACAATCACCAGATGGCTTTGGGTGGACACGTGACACGTGTTGAGGCGCTCTTGCCAGTGATCGAGAGACCCTTGTCCACCCTACTGTATCTGTGCTTGTGCCAAAGGAACTAAAAGTACACACCATATCAATTAGATTGAGTTGAGAGTGGAACTACAGTAAGCGAACGGGCAGATAAGGGAACACCTCGCCCTTCGTTGCAAAACGTACTCCTCGATCATATGGTACAGTTCAATCGCCTCGTCCATCACATTGATGACCATCTTCTGCCCTATCCTACAGCGGATAATGATGGGTCAACCATGGCCCATGCCCGGGGACGGCAGTGTCTCCTCGTTTGTGCTGCCCACCATGGTCAGATTCGTTCATTTCGAACGTTTGGAGCGCATCGGGCGCAAAGGATGCTCCGTATGCAGTGGCCTCAAAGGCTGTTTCAGCATGGCACAGCCTGTGTGTGCTCGCTCGAATACTGTATGTGGATAGCATGCTCAGCGTGGCCGAGCTACTGTTACCAGTAAACGAGTCTTATCTCCCATGCACGGCATTGGCAGGTTGAGCTGACAGGTGATTGGCCTCGTGTTTGTGTCCGTCTGAGAGCAGATACGCCGAGTTCCTGTAACGTGAAGGCGCTGGCTGGCCTTGTCGGAATTCGCTAACATCCGAGTTTTCTCGAACGAGGCGCTGTCCTACTGTAGTACATGAGGCCAATATATCACTTTCTTTCATTCCCTGTTATCCTCCCACTACAACCCACTATGCCCCCAACTCCCACCACCACCAACCCACCCGAGCGCTTTCGATACATTTTCGATAAGGCCTTGAAGGCGTACGCGAAGAAGACAAAGAAAGACCTCCTCTCACTTCCATTATTTCGTGACCTTAACGCCTGTGACTCTCCCGAAGAAATCCTTAACAAGCTTCGAGATCCTAATCTTGGGTTCAACCAACCTGGCAACAGCGATGACAGTCTGTCAAAATGGCTCATCCCAACCGTGAAGTTTCTATATGCGCTTTCTGCGACCCTTGGCAAGGTTGTGGACCCGGTACGTTTCAGGGAGCTCAATGCGACTCGTTTGGCAACAGTCGTCTGATATTATTTTTCAGGTATTCCCACCCGGGAAAGTAGTCTTCACTGGAGTTGGCGTCCTCCTCTTGGTGAGTATCTTCGTGCTTCGTCGCGGGGTATTTTGACGCCCAAGTCTCTCAGGCGGCTAAGGATATTGCTGCTAGCCAAGACGCACTCACTGACGTATTTAGACGAGTGGCAAGCTTCCTCGGACGCCTCGAGACCTACACCCATGTCCCGCTGAATGACGAAATGACAGATGTCATTGTGAACATCATGGCTGAGGTGCTTTCGATCCTGGCCATCGCGACGAGGGATATCAAGAAGGGCAGAGGGAGTGAGCTGATCCCTCATGGGAGACCTAGCCTCGTAGCTTACTCCTTTTCAGAAAGGTTTGTGAAGAAGCTCATGAGAAAGACAGATATTAAGGACGCACTGGGTCGGCTGGACAAATTGACTCAAGACGAGGTTCAGATGGCGGTTGCACAAAATCTGAAGACTATCCATCAAATTCTTGACGGTGCGCGAATCGTGTTCAGCTAATCATCGACGCCAACCTAACATTTTTCACGTCCAGTTGGCGAAAAAACGGGAGCAATGCTCCAACAGATAGCAAGCGACGTCGACGATAAGAACCGTTCGTGATCTCGTAACAACCCCGTCATTTTCTGTCGACGCTCAAACACCCTTACAGGGAATGACTTGCGACAGGAGCTTAGACGATGGCTCTCTCCCCCAGATCCATCCGTAAACTACAACACCGCATGTAGTCTCCACCACAAAGGCACCGCAGAATGGTTGACTAAAGGCCCCGTGTTCGCGGATTGGAAGGAATCCGGATCCCTCTTGTGGGTCCACGGAATACGTACGTTCTCTCTCCCCCTGTGCCTTCACTCTTCGCTAACAGACCTCTCGTCCGATAGCGGGCTCCGGAAAGAGCGTTCTTAGGTACGTCTCTACCCCCTCACCAACTCATTTTGACCAGGTAGCTTATACTATCAAATATCGATCAGCTCTGCGATCATCGGGAACATCAAACGCATCCCCAACACTAGGCCAGCACACGTGGCCTACTTCTTCTTTGATTTTAAGGACGCAGGAAAACAAGAATCCCGTGGTTTACTCTCCTCCATCCTTCACCAGCTCTGCGATCAGTCCCTAGCTTACTTGGACATTCTTTCCCGCTTGCACTCGGCACACCATGATGGCTCTGAGCAACCCAGCGATGACGCGCTCCGACAATGCCTCAAAGACATGCTCACGATCGCAGGACAAGTCCCAATTTATCTTGTTTTCGATGCCCTCGATGAATCTCCGGACACCGATGGAGTACCGTCGCCGCGTCAAAAGGTGCTAGACCTTGTGAAAGAACTCGTCGGGTTGAAGCGTCCGAATTTGCGACTATGTGTTACTAGTAGGGACGAGATAGACATCCGCACTGTCCTCCAGCCTTTAGCACGTTCCTTATCCCTCCACGACGAAGAAGGACAAAACAAAGATATTGTCAATTACCTCACCTCTGTTATCTCCTCAGATCCGAAGTTAAACATGAGGGGATGGCGGGAAGAACACAAAAAATTGGTCATCACGACACTCTCACGCAGAGCCGGTGGAATGTGAGGACATCGTTATCTTACCTGTAATATTTTCTCATACTGTGAAGCAGGTTTCGCTGGGTTTATTGTCAACTTGAAGTTCTTCGGCAGTGTTTTGCGCGGAATTTGCGACGTACTCTCGACGAATTGCCTAAAACGCTAGACGCGACGTATGAACGCATACTGCGAGAAATCCCCGAGCAAAATAGAGATGACGCGCATCGACTGTTGCAATGCCTTACTGTGGCAGTTTGCCCGCTTCGTATTGAGGACCTCGCAGAAGTACTCGCCGTTGATTTTACCTCTGAGGATATTCCGATATTAAATGTTGATTCGCGCTGGGGGGATCAAGAACAAGCCGTTCTGTTAGCATGCTCCAGCCTAATTACCATTGTCCAGGAATACGACTGGCGACGCGGTTCGCCTTCCGGATTCGTTCAGTTTTCCCACTTTTCTGTGAAAGAATTCCTCACCTCGAAACGCCTTGCCGAAGCAAAGGGGGGTACTTCACATTATCATATTTCCCTCGAGCCTGCGCACACGGTCATGGCGCAAGCTTGCCTTGCCGTCCTGCTTCAGTTGGACTACTCTATGAGCAGGGAGTCCATCAAGAACCTCCCTCTAGCTGTGTATGCTGCTGAAAACTTCGGCGAGCATGCGGAGTTCGAGAATGTGTTGACGCAGATACAAGATGCGGTCGACTATCTCCTTGACGCAGAGAAACCGCACTTTGCTGCATGGCTCGGGGCGCTCAACACCCGCCCCTCGTTTAGCCGTACAGCCGCGGCGCGGGCGGGGGGGCCGGAACGACCAACAACGGCTCCCTTATACTACGTTGCGGAATTGGGATTCTGCGGCCTGGTACAACATATCCTTTCGAAGCGTCCACAAGATATAAACGCCCAGGGCGGTGATCGCGGTACAGCACTACATGTTGCCGCGGTAAATGGTCACGCTGAGGTCTCAAAGCTACTACTTGCGCACTGTGTGGACGTGGACGTTCGCGGAATCAGGAACCAGACGCCATTGCATTTGGCATCAGAGAATGGACACGTTGACATTGGGCAGCAGCTGCTTGATCGCAATGCGGATGTGAACGCACAAGACGACAATCACTCGACTCCACTACATCTCGCATTATGCCAATGGGTTGTGATGTTTGCTGAATTTGGTGCAGTTGGCTACAGCCCGACACCAGTACGCCTCGCGCTGAAGAGCAGATATCACGATATGGTGCGGTTATTATTGGACCGAGGTGCGGATGTGGATGCGCAGGAAGACGATTACAGTACTCCACTGCATTTCGCATCATGCCAACGAAACGTCGAGGCCGCGAATGTTCTCGTTGAATTTGGTGCAAATGTTCAAGTGCGGGACAACATTGGCGAGACCCCACTACACATCGCGTCGGAGGGCGGATGTCACGACACCATGCGGTTATTACTGGACCGAGGTGCGGATGTGGACGTGCAGGATAACAATCATTCGACTCCACTACATCGCGCATCATCCCGAGGGACCGTCGAGGCCGTGAATCTTCTCGTCGAATGTGGTGCAAGTGTCCAAGTGCGGAACAACAACGGCAAGACGCCACTACACCTCGCGTCAGAGTGCGGATATCACGACACCATGCGGTTATTACTGGACAGAGGTGCGGATGTGGACGCGCAAGATGACGATCACTCGACTCCACTGCATCGCGCATCATCCCAACGGAACGTCAAGGCTGCGAATGTTCTCATTGAATGTGGTGCAAATGTCCAAGTGTGGAACAATAATGGCAAGACGCCACTACACCTCGCGTCGGAGCGCGGATGTCACAACACCATGCGGTTATTACTGGACAGAGGTGCGGATGTGGACGCGCAAGATGACAATCACTCGACTCCACTGCATCTCGCATCATCCCAACGGAACGTCAAGGCTACGAATGTTCTCATTGAATGTGGTGCAAATATCCAAGTGTGGAACAATAACGGCAAGACGCCACTACACCTCGCGTCGGAGCGTGGATGTCACGACACCATGCAATTATTACTGGACAGAGGTGCGGATGTGGACGCGCAAGATGACGATCACTCGACTCCACTGCAACTCGCATTATCCGAAAGGAACATCAAGGCCGCGAATGTTCTTGTTGAATATGGTGCAAATGTCCAAGTGCGGAACAATAACGGCAAGACGCCACTACACTTCGCGTCGGAGCGCGGATATCACGACACCATGCGATTATTACTGGACCGAGGTGCGGATGTGGATGCGCAGGATGACGATCACTCGACTCCACTGCATCTCGCATTATCCGAACAGAACATCAAGGCTGCGAATGTTCTCGTTGAATGTGGTGCAAATGTCCAGGTGCGGAACACTAACGGCAAGACGCCACTACACCTCGCGTCGGAGCGCGGATATAGTGTTGCTGTGGCTAAGCCGATGTTTTTTTCTATCTCAGGAAATAAAATAG
>QLOZ01002896.1:0-10907 GCA_003314065.1 Lactarius sp. MG50 | reverse complement strand
GTGGACTCCCGTGACAACGAAGGCTGGACGCCATTGAAGGCAGCTTCGGGATCCGGCCATCTGGAAATCGTGCAACTATTACTCCAGAGTGGTGCCGATGTGGACCCCCCTAACAACAAAGGCTGGACGCCATTGATGTCAGCTTCGGGATATGGCCATCTGGAAATCGTGCAGCTGTTACTCCAGATTGGTGCCGCTGTGGACTCCCCTGACAACAAAGGCTGGACGCCATTGAAATTAGCTTCGTGATACGGCCATCTGGAAATCGTGCGGCTGTTACTCCAGTATGGCACCGCTGTGGACTCCCCTGATAACGAAGGCTGGACGCCATTGTTGTCAGCTTCGCGATACGGCCATCTGGAGGTTGTGCAGCTGTTACTCCAGAATGGTGCCGCTGCTAGTGTGGACTCCCGTAACAACGAAGGCTGGACGCCATTGTTGTCAGCTTCGGGATCCGGCCATCTGGGAATCGTGCAGCTGTTACTCCAGAATGGCGCCGCTGTGGACTCCCCTGGCAGCGAAGGCTGGACGCCATTGATGTCAGCTTCACAATTTGGCCATCTGGAAATCGTGCAGCTATTACTCCAAAATGGCGCAGTTGTGGACACCCCTAACAACGAAGGCAGGACGCCATTGATGTCAGCTTTGCAATTTGGCCATCTGGAAATCGTGCAGCTATTACTCCAGAATGGCGCCGCTGTGGACTCCCCTGACAGCGAAGGCCGGACGTCATTGATGTCAGCTTCGTTATCCAGCCATCTAGAAATTATGCAGCTGTTACTCCAAAATGGCGCCGCTGTGGACTCCCCTAACAGCGAAGGCTGGACGCCTTTGTTGTCAGCTTCGCTATCCGGCCATCTGGAAATTGTGCAGCTGTTACTCCAGAATGGTGCCGATGTGGACTCCCATAACAACGAAGGCTGGACGCCATTGTTGTTAGCTTTGGGATCCGGCCATCTGGAAATCGTGCAGCTGTTACTCCAGAATGGTGCTGATGTGAACTCCCCTACCAACGAACGCCAGACGCCATTGATGTCAGCGTCGGTTTGGGGACATCTCGATATTGTGCAACAGCTACTCGACCACGGAGCAGCTGTCGACATAAACACCAATAATGGAGTAACTGCCTTATATCTGGCGTCCCATTATGGGAAAATCAAAGTTGCACGCTTGTTGATCGAGTCTAGAGCAGACCCAAATGCTCGCACGAACGACGGCTCCACTCCATCCCACGCAGCATCATCTAATGGGCATCTTGACATCGTCAAATTCCTACTCGAGTCCGGTGCAGATGTCAATATACGGAACGGCAACAAGCAGACTCTACTAGATGTAGCCTCTCAAAATGGGAAACACGAAGTCGTGAGTTTCCTAGCTGAGCACTTGGGAATCGGAGATGTGGGTTCTTGGGTCAGCCTGGGCACCACAACCCCAGACACTGTATCACAAGTAATGCCTTCTGACGTTGTGGAATCGTCCCTCAGCGGTGAGGAAAACGCAAATTCCGTCGACAATGAAGGGATTTCGTTGTATACGGTATCAGAACAGGGAAGACTCGACAACTCAGTCATGGCGCAGATGTCAATGAACGAAGTGCATTCTATTAGGCTTGCGATACGCCGTGAGTTTGATATACTGGACTGGTCCAAAGTTTGGGTCGATGGAGGGCGATGGTGGAATCTTCGCAACACACGGAAGTACTAACCTATTACGCCGCCGCAGCGACGTGACAAAGTGGCGTATACTTAGAGCCCAACAAGAAGCGTCTCGCGATTATGTTCCTGCTCGTGTACCTCGGTCTCACTCGCCCCTAATCGTGCTATCTTTGCGATTGCGATCATAGTACCAGGGTAATTCTAATCTAATTAAATTATGTTGTGGATCAATATGATTTGTATACTCGATATACTATAGCGAACTGCCTGCAATGGGATGGCAAGAGTGGATCGTGTGAGCTTCAATTTCAATTTTGAGAGGAGCCTGGCCCAATTGAAGTCCGACACTTGCCACGTGCCGCTGACTCCGAGTCGGAGGTAAACAATGCTCTATGATTCTCTGACCATTATTGTTTACGTTTATAACGCAGTGAGTGGGTGAGTGTATTATTGGCGCACAATTATGGTACTTGGGCCCTTTACTTTTCGAAGCAGGTGCGGGCGACTCGGCGCTCGGCAGCGACATCGTCATAATAGTGACTATTATCAATCGCCGCTTTCAATATTTGAGCCGGTTATTCAGCGCAGACATTGCTACAGCTCCGAGGCGACCCGCCGACCCGCTCCTTCCACGTCGTGACGACATTGACTTCAAATTGTTTTGCAGCAGCGGGCCTTCAGTTGTTGCTGTGTCCACCAGAAGTCGTGACAATAATTGGCGCCCACTCTTTTGTTCGTCGGTTGAGAAACTCTCATCGTCCTCTGTCGCTATGGATAAGTGTTGGGCGGTGCAACATGCTCGGGCCTGTCTCGTTCAACGATAAATACTCCTGTCAAGCGCGAGTTACTCGCATGTCCGCCAAACGAACGGCAAATACCCACAATTATCGCACCATTAGCGAACTCATGTCATCTTACACTCAGAATCGCGGTCCTTCCTATAACATCCCGCTGCCCCGCAATTCTGGGTCCATTTTCCAGCGAAATCAGGCCAGACGTGCGAAAGTATCCGCGGAGCTGGAGGCCCTAAGAGAGGGTAAGTACAGCATTCTGACCGGGAATCGGATTTCCATACACGTACATCATCTGACACGCTCTCTCCCCCAGCATTCCTTGAGTATCCCACCCTGGAGGGGTTGGAAGCATTTGTTGAGAAAAAGACAGAGTTCAACACGATGATGAAGGAAATGATCGATGATTGCAATGCGGTCACCCACGAGCTCGCTGTTTGTGTTGGAGCGTGGGAGAGAGCTACTGCACGCGCTAAGGAACGCCGCCGTCAAGAGTTCCAACGCGCCCTCGAGCGCATGGACCCAGCGGAGGCCGAGGCTGCACAGAGGGCAGAGTCAGCGCGTCTCCTACGTGTTCAGACAGAGAACGAGATCCTGGCTGCGGCGTTTGACATTCGCATTGCTCGTCTGAGAGCTTCTGTTCGAGAGTAATACTCGTAGGATAGCCGAAGTTCACTCCTTTCTATCGGTCGTAAATGAGTGATATACTCGCCATCTATCTACATCCACTATGTCCGATTTATCGACTCGGGAACAATGCTGACTGACTCATGCAACCTTATCAGGCCGTAAAGGGCAGAAGACAGTAGCTATTCGATCTGCAGTGCCATTTCGGCTTCAATCGGGCATCTCAGATTGATCCCAGACCCGTTTGAGTAATTCATCGACGACAGCTTCGTTTTCTCTAAGACAATGTCGGAGGTTCCTGTCACTTTCACGCTGCGCCAACAGCGCTTTAACACTATTCAAGACTGTGAAACGCTCGATATCGCTGATAGGATGGATACAAAAATGCTCACTACGTTCAGGGAGGGTATTCTTCGGCGTTAGCCGGATCTGGAGCAGCCTACAGATCTCCGCGTAAAACTGTGAATTATCCAGGCGCTCTCTGCGCTTCCTTTCCTTGTCCCTCTCTTTCTTCTTGTCCGTCAGATCATGTTGCAGTGATACTTCCTGCTCATTCGGACCTTGTTCCTGAGTGGCCACATGGCTAAATTGAGTACTTGGCACTTCTCCGGAGGGAAACTTCATGCCTGCGCAGTCGCCCTGTGGTTCAGACTGGTGACGAGGGTTCTCAGAAGCTAGCAAAGATGAAGGGCGAACAATGCTCGTGTATGGTAACCCCATGGGATCCGGGAGCCCAGGGAAACGCTGAGTATGCTGAGATGTCGGTGGGAGGTTAGGCCCATCGGTAGGAAGGCGCATATCTACAGGCGGAGTGGGTAGAGACAGAAGGGTGTCATAACGGTCCATGGAATAGGTCAGAACAGGCGCTGAGCGGGGATTGTCGGTTCTACTGGGGTCCCATTCAAAGGGTGGGTCTTGGACTTGGCCCTGAGTGAGTGAGGATTCGGTATTGTATAAGGCTGGCGGTAAATGCGATGTTTGCTCGATTACAGATGCCCGCCGCGTAGATCCAGACATTGACAGACGCACGCCCATGAAAGGACTCGAAATCGCAGGGCTACTTCTCCTTCGAGTTGATGTAGACCTGAGAGAGGGCTGCGATGAGAGATGATCAGAGGCGGGGTGATGATTCCACTGCCCATCACTGGAGATATCCATGACGGGGTATGGGACAGACGGATATCCCAATCCAGGCATGTACGGGAATGAGGATGTGAGCGCATCTGAAGAGCCCGGAGTATCTAGATTATTGGTGTAAAGTTCGGGCTGCCACGGAACGTCGCGGGTCGGTGGATTTGCGATCATCAGCCTTGGGGGTTGCTGTGAGGCATGCAGGTTTGCCGTTGCCACAGAGACTGGGTTATCTTGCACTGCGTCACTATTATGAATGAACATATCGCTCCGGAGGGGTATAGATGGGTTTGAGATCAGGCGTGAGTTCATAGGGAGTAGCACCGTTTCGCGTCATCGCGACGCCGAGAGAAAACCAGTTATATCCGCAAAAAAACAATTGCAAGCCGTTGGTAGTGTAAACAAGGCAGAGCGAGTCTTGTATACGGACGAGCCACTCGTCGCATGGAAGTCCTGACAACAGCAGTAAGAAGACAGTTCACTAAGAATCGAGTATATTTACAGAGGGACGCTGACAATACATAGTACTCCCACGCCGAACCAATCATTGTCCAAAAGTAACACACTTAACCAGTAGGCTGGCTTTTGACTTCAGATAATAGCATGGGCGTCGGGGCCAAGAACAAGGACCATTACAGAACGTAATACCACCTAAGATGCGTGTGAGGCTGTGTGCGGAACAGAGGGAGAGATGCGAGAAGTTTGTATTACCAGTTACAGTAAAAAAACATAACTCGGAGACTCGGAGATCTCGGTAACTCCGCGGGGGGTTGGAGCCAAATTCTGTGCGAATTCGCGGAATTTGAACACGCTGAGCTGACAACGAAATGTAACACGTGACACCTATTTTGCACTGCCGTATGACGTATAATTACTGTACCCCCGCGCTGTTACTGTTATAATTCAACTTATAACCAGACCAACACAATTATCCCCAGCAGTCTGCATGATGGAACTGTAGAACTGGTAGTCAAGGTGAAACAATAGTAACAAGTCTTTCAGATCAGACAAGGATGCCATTGCTATCGGCCTTTCTGCAGGCCAACAACTGATTTGATTTGAAGCGTCAGTCGTGGGGGTTCTTTTGTTGTTCCGAAGGTTCGCACGCCCACCCCGTGCGGTGTTACGCACTGGTTACTTGTTCCCCTCGTCCGTCTCCATCTCAGATACTACCGTTGCCAGGTAGCACGAGCGAGCCACGAGGCTAAGCGCTGAAGGGGACGACCTATCTAACGTCGATTGGCGCAGACAGACGACCTTCATGCATTATTTGTCCAGTCGATACGAGATCTAAGATGCAGATCACTCTGTGTTGTTCGCTCTATTTGAATCAACATAGACCGCTGTCACGGTATTAGACTATACAGTAATGAAATAGTAGCATGCCAGTTCATGGTCCATAAATCCACGTCCACTATAGTCCACTATGCTATGATACAGTCAAAGCGGTTCATAGGGGTGGCCTTCGACCTCATCATTGGGGGTCAGACTGAGTCGGAAGGTTTACGGTAAAGAAGGAAAACAGTGTTGTTTCCCCGTCGGTCCGCCATGCAAAACATCCTGGTCGAGCTTACACTCTCGTTCCGCCAGAGCAACTCTCAGCAAGACTCGCAGAAGGAACAATGATATCGACACTAGTTGAGATGTGGCCGGTAGCGTTGTGTATCAAAATGGAAACAACTACTATGAGAGAGATATTGGGGTTAGGGCTAGTATAACGTCTGACTCTGACCCCTAGCTGACTTTTTTTGTCACCGGCACTGACGGTGACCTTGACCTTAGCCCGGTTAGCCGTTGTCATGACTGGTTCTGACAGTCAGTCAGCTGACACATGTCAAAGCGTGTTGGGAATCTGGGATGTGTCCGACAACCCGGCTAAGATTAGATATGATTATATTTGATTATCTATAACGCTCTTACAGTAAGGAGCACGCCCATGAATACTTAGGGGCAAATGACAGAGTTGTCCCGGACCTGTCAAATTTCATACAAAAAAGGAAGTGTTCTCGCATGGATCAGTGCCAGGGATATGCAAAATTCGAGACAAATCACGCATATCTCCCCAGAGAATCAACGGAATTTGATCAGATCTTTTGCAATGGATAACCAAGGGTCTTAGCTACTCAGATATGAATTTTATTTGGGGGTCGTAAAGGTAGTTGTTGTAGCGGAATGAATCCGCGTCAACGAACCCAAAAACCAGGGATATGCAAAGATAGGTCACAGTCGGTCACAGTTGCCGATCGAATTCCGCTCGGCATGTCATGACACAATGGCCAGAGACGTGTTTGTTGATCTCGATCGCTTGTCTCGGAGCTTCAATCTGCACGTGCGAAGTGCGTTTTGTCACGCTTTCTCGCATCTGATCAGAGATGCATTTCTTCAAACCCACATAGACTAGCTGATACCTTCGGAATGACCTGATGACGCTTGAATAGTACTATCTGATGTGCTGGGTTTTTATCAGAGCTTTTGGAGCAATCTCACAGCTTTTCGAGGCGACTCATTGAGAGAAAGTATCATGTACAGCACTTCCTCAAAATGTGGAGCAACTTTGGCTGCACATACGCACCCCAAAATTTAATCGTACATTGCTATATACATTAATTAACTAATAAAAAAATCCCGAGGGAGAACGCTAGGGAGGAAGGTGATATAATCGCATTTTGCATATCTATGGGCTTTTGCATACCGGTGGCACTGATAGTAACAGTAACAGACAAACGGCCTAGCCACGTGAGACAGAGACACGAGACACGTCAACCGCTCACGTGCAACAAACTCTGCTTCATAGCGGCCACTGACAGGCCTGACACTATCAGGACACGGTCAGCCTTACAACACTGGACCTTAGAAACGATCGTGAGATGCAGATCTCTGCCAAATACTGGCAGCCCACGTAAACAAACACGGTGAAGAGCCCATCAATAACTTGACAACTAGTGACGAGACCATGGTGCCCGCCCGAGCGCGTTAAACAGATTGTAAGCTTGAAGTCTCAGACTACAGTTTGCTGAGTGCTATATACTGTAGTCATTCTGAGTGAGCTCGGTCGTCCGAGTCGGCGTGGCAGTGTGACCATTAAGCCATGGAACTTACCCATGTGACAGCCGTCAGCGTCCATGCTACGCAAACTACTCTAGCATCGTCATCACCTTCAAGTGCTGGTAGCAGCTTGCCCTTTCACTTGGGCTTTCATTGCCCCCCACAGTACCTATTCTTAGTGCACATTTCATCTTCGATGTGGCGCCTCCTCTACTTCTAGTAGGAGGCACACGATTGAGCGCCTACGTGTGGTGATCACCCCACACAGGAAAGGAGTCGGTCTTGTTTGCCAGGAAAGTACTTCCGCTTCCACTTGATCATCTTGAATGAATGGGGTGAGAACTGCGCACTTAGAGTGCGTCCGGGGACGAGTTTGCCGCACGCGGCATCAGCCAAAAAAAAAGACAGGTCTGGACCTGTTTTTATTTTCGAAATCGCAACCGCAGACGTTACTCAGGCTGTGACCCTATCCTCGGGAGGGCGGGCCGCCCAGGCGACTCCACCCTCCCGGAGGCGTACTGCCTACTGTGTACCACTGCCAGTACCAGATTCACTCTAGTACGTTGGCATGTTTTTGGCAATGAAAAAGAGATAAGGTCAAGACGTCAACAACGTTGTCCTGCAATGATGAGGCCACTGGCATCAATGCCGCAGCAGCCGCATCATGCCCATTGAGTTCATCGATCCATCTCTGACTCACACATGTGTGCTGGGGCTCTCTGTCAAAGTGAGAGGCATAGGCAAGTGCAGATGCACCTGCTGTAGTGACCGGAAGTAGCCCAGCAACTGCTGCAACTTCGATTAGATGGATGGAGAGGTCCTCAGGCGTCATGAGTGACTCAGGCGTGACAGCTCCAAGTCAAAAAAGTGGGATATATACACAAATGCGACAGAGGGGGTGTACGGAGGATACAACAAAATCTCTATTTGAGAAAACACAATCTCTGTTTTGCAGCTGCAAGACAGTTTTCGCGCAGAAGTTTTCGCACGCGAAAAGAGTGCCGGACGCGCTCTTAAAATTCTCATTTCTCCCTTGCCTCCTGTGTTCTTCCCCCTAAATTAGCTGTGTCACTGAGCACGACTCCTTCTATATGCAAATTACTACGACTCCACCCAGTATTGAACAGCTACTCACCCCTCTACGAGAGTCAATCATCCACACGCCACTCTTCGCAAGCGGTTCGCTACAACTTCCACCTTCTCATTTCTCTCTCTTCTATAAGACCACCAAGGACGATCACGCCGCCAGGTTCGTAGACAATGGCCCCTATCGCTCGGATCTCACTGACTTTTCGTATCGTAGACATGTAAATTTTGTTAATGCTACCCCCAACGAGTTAGAGCAGCTCGCACAAGCTTGTGAGCCCGCCACCTTCGGCCTCAAAAATGAAGACGTGATGGATGATACTTACCGTGAGGCTGGAAAGGTGGACTCCGACTATTTTGCCACGCCACTAGAGCCATATCACACCGACCTTATCGAGATCGTGCGTAACTACCTGCTTGAAGGTGCTGACTCGGCCCGAAAAATCAAAGTCGAGCTATACAAACTCAACGTGTATAGTATGTGCTTGATCCACATCCGCGCCTATCACAGACTAACGAGAAGTCGCTGCCCAGGCAAGGGGTCATCCTTCAAACCGCACGTCGATACCCCACGCAGCGAAAAGATGTTCGGATCTCTCGTGATCACCTTTCCGACGCCACACGAGGGCGGTGTTCTACTCCTCCGACATCGCGGCCAAGAATGGAGGTTCGACTCTGCCGCGGTGCTGTCTATCGCAGAGCCATCCTCGATCGCTTATACTGCGTTTTTCCATGACATCGAGCACGAAGTTTTGCCCGTGACGTCCGGCCACCGTGTCACGTTGACATACAACCTCTACTTCGATGAGGACGAACGTCCCTCGGCCAAGGACTTGGTGTCGGAACCGCCTTCCGCCCCGCTGGAAGAGAACGAGCGGATGTTCCGTTCGGCTTTCAAAGCCCTCCTCAACAATCCGGCATTCCTCCCAGACGGCGGTACGCTCGGGTTCGGACTGCGGCATGTGTACCAGGTGGAGGATAAGCTCGAACACGTCTACGGTCTGCTGAAAGGTAGCGACGCAGCGGTGTACCAGAACCTACGCGCGCTTGGATTTGAACCCCTGCTATACCTGTATTATGAGCTGGAACGGCCCGATCACCTCGTCAATACTGTACTCATCGACAGGGTACCCAACTTCCAGGATTCATACGAGGTCGAGGACCTGACCAAGCAATTGCGCGAGTACGGTGGAATCACGACCATGCACGGCGAGCCGAAAGTGATATGGGTCACGCCAGTGACGACATTCAACCGTCGGGAAAGCACGTATATTGCGTATGGGAATGAGCCATCTTTAGACTTGACGTATGGGGATGTATGCCTTGTTGCGCGTGTTGGTAAGGCAGGTGAAAGGTTGGTGTATGCGACAGCTGCGCAACTTAGGGCGGAGCGGGAAGAAGGATTTGGTAACCAGTTCTATTAAGCCTGTGTATCGCGGATCTGCCAGTGTAAAAATATTAGTACTTGTTTCACACCCAACCCAGACACGAACTTGAATGCAAGCTCGTTTGTACCAAGGCGATGGATCGCGTATCAGAAGTCGTGGGACGTTGGTAGCTGTCCAGACTGTCCAGACTATGATACTTGTTACCAAATGGGGTAACATATTGGAAGCCAACGTACCAAACAAGGAGTTGAAGTGCAAAACAGAACCTTCCGAAGGAACTCCGTGGGAAGAGTGACATTGTGACGCAACTTGAAGGGCGTATTCCACTGGCATGCATTCATATATGGCAATGCTAAAACGATGCCAAAGTGGTGTGCTATTGTGTGACAATAGTAGTGCATATGCTCTCTCTGTGTTGAGCGGGAGGCAATCTGGTACTAGCGGAATGCAGACGGAGCGGCCAGGACTAGCAGAGCGGGTGCGATGGGGGCACACCGGATGCACGCCAGAGATAGTCGGAGGCACGCAGATTCACTCCGGAAGTAGAGTCCAGAACTACGATAAACATAAGCCCGGGTTATGGGGAGTACGAAGGATATCATAGAGCGATTCTATTCTACCGTCTACACTCTGCCAGAGTGTGGACGATAAAGAAGCGGAGACTACAAAATACAACGATCGATCAGATTGTAACTGTATTGAGACAGACACAGCCTGAGCGCAGCCTACCTTCTGAACTGTTGACGCCTCTCTTGAAGCAACATCAGGACCTTGACAACAAGCTATGTCAGCGTTTGCAGGATCTCGAGAAGGAATAGTATGTCCTCAGACGAACGTACTGAACAACGCTTCGCTTCAAGTTGACCCTTCGATAGTGATCGTGATAAACGGGACGGCAACATCGTGCACAAGATTTCACCTACGTCTCGGAAAAAAAACGGGCCGCCCTTATGTTGCGCTAGCAAGGGCACCGTGACATTCCGCGCCCCTCTTGACTCTCAGAGCGGCATACCTGACACCAAATGTAGGGGCGACCTGCAAGTCGCACTAGATCTCCATCGCAAGGCTGGGATCTACGTACCAGACAACATAAAACTGAAAGAGAGGTGGATACTTTTTGTCATCATCAGGAAAACTCCAAGTGCTTTAGAGGGGACTTTAGTGACTTTAAAAAGTGAATAAAG
>QLOZ01002893.1:0-23391 GCA_003314065.1 Lactarius sp. MG50 | reverse complement strand
AACGATATAATGTCATTATATTTTCTACGTTTCTATCGGATATTCAGACTGAAGGGGCTCCATCTTCAATTCTTCATCAGCACAGCCAGACCAGCCTCTAGACGAGATGAGGCCGGTTCTGGCCACATCTGAGTCTGAACTCCGTCCGGACTTTCCCGGCAGGGTGGTCAGTACAGTAGATGCAGCCGTTGTCATAACTCGCTTCGATATCAACAGAGCGCAGCATTCATCCCAATTACGGTTGTGGTTTGTCTCCGTTGCATAGCATCTCATTTTTGTGCAGACCAGAAATGACAGTGCGTTGACAGTACCGTGGGGCCTTGTAATCCGTAGTATTCGACTTGCAGTCCCTGCTGCTGGTCATTTCAGTACTTGCACACATATTCGCACGTTGCGCCGCGGCTCACCGACAACAACTAAGAGAAGGCCCGGGTGCGTGTGTATTTTTGTTTTCTCCAGGTGCGCATCCACGGGCCAGAGATTTCCCCATACGATCCGTTTCTCCTTCGATGACCACTTTACTTTCGCTCGTAACTTAGGTGTTCGCTAACCCTACCCATTCCCCGCTACACGTCTTCTTCATGTCCGTGCGGTGCACGATGAGGGAAACGATCTGATGTCGACTCAGAACGGATCGGCCCGTATGACGTGCGTTTAGACCATCTAGAGAGATTGAACGAGGCGGTTCTAGGTTTGAGGGGTGCTAAGGATTTACGGAGCAGAATGCATGTGAACTCACATACTAGGCTGTAGCGGATGGGCGGTGCGCATTGTTTGAAATTTACAAGCTCTCAGCAGCATCGTTCATGGTGACGAGTAGGCGCACGCCTGAAGGCACACAAATTCGCTTCTCTCTCAAAAAACCCCGTCCACAACCGCCATGGTGGCCGTCTGATCTGAACATACCAGGCCACGGACAGATTGTTCTCGTCCCGCCACTGGCTTCCTCCGCGTCAACATCAACCCATGTACCACCTGCTGCGCACACGTGGCCGATCTCGCAGTTCGGGTCCGCGTACTGTTTCATTTCCGCTGTCACCTCCTTGAGGGATCTGGCTGTATTCGTTGTCCATGCTCGCAGGTTTTACGACGTCAAATTGAGGGATTGATCGCCTTGCGATGATCTGCGCTGGCAAGGCTGACCTTTATGGTGGATATCAGCACCAGTAGCAGTTGTCCGAGTCACAACTGCTTGTCCCGATTCAGAACTCATATAGAAATATTGTGAGAAGTACAGAGAAATGTCAGATGGAAACAGACAAGAAACAAACACATGTTCAGCTCGGGTCATAAAGGAAGGATTTGAATGATTCGCGAACGCCGTTGATGGTCGGGTGGGTCTCAACACAGATCACCGATCATGCGATCACAGTTCAAGTCTTCGGGGCTTATAGTAAGAGATTGGGATAAGCGGTTTTCCATCGCAAGAACTCTGATGCATATTTAGCCATGGGGTTGCACTGTATAGCCATAGACGTCGTGGAATGGGGTTCGGGAGCAGATCTGCCACGTGGCTCACTCGATCGCAATCAACTAAACCCCGGCCAGTACTGTTGTACCGTTCTCTCCATGCCATCGCCACAGGAATTGAACGCTCTTTTTAACACGCACACTCACCCTCTCTTTACTTCCCGGTATCACACAGAAGTAATATGTCCCTAGCTGCTGAGGTGACACACCGCGGTGCTCTCTATGTTGCCCCAGCCACACACCCATGAATGTTACTGTAGCTGGCTACAAGTCTGCCTAGCTGGAAAAAAGTCCGCAGTCCTATGCATGAGCTCAAAGCCGAAGGCTTGAGCACGCGGTATCATGAGGTCTGGGAAGGAACAGGTGTGTCAGCTGCTTGGGTCCTAGTGATATCTAACACTACGAGGAAGGTGAGGAGGCGCGGGCACTTGAGGTACACTGGCGGTGCACTCGAGTTAGGCCCACGCACTGGAGGTAGATACGGGTGACGCGGAGCGTGCCCTGAATGTGACGATGATGATGGGGTGTGCGTTATCACACGCCACGGGCTCTGGACTGATTTCATATTTTGTTGCATGTGTGCTGCCTAAGCCACAATCGCCTCGCTCCTATTCTCTCACTCTCAGCGCCGCCTCTCAGCACAAGACTGTGCCGTCTCTTGTCTTGTCTAGCCCCTCGTTCCATCGCTCTTGCCTCGTGCCAGCGCTGCCGCTGCGCGTCCTCGTGCCCTCGGCGTATTTGTCACCAGATCCTCCACCCGGTGCGTTATCGTTTTCTCCGCTAGAGGCTCTAGGGAAGGGTAATGTACTTTTGGTTCCTCCTTCCAGGCGACACAAGTTGTCGGCGAGATGACTCGAGTGGGGTGGTTCAACAACTAGATAAACAGGGCGCAGCAGCCATGGGGATGCAAAACCACTGGGGCGTGCACAAATAATAACGACTTGCCCCCAAATACAGAAAATAAAAGAGCAAGGCGTACGCACCATCCAGTTACCCACACGCAAGCAACGAGGGCTGACCTTCGTGGAATCTCGTAGAACATCCCAGAAGATTTGTTAAACTGTCTGAGATGTCAATCTTTCTATCTTCCAGCTGAGCTTTGGATAACACCAGTAAATGTTGCCAGGCCTCATCGATGCGCCATCTGTGACAGTTAGAGGCAGAAATAATGCCTAGGGTTCATAATCACATTGACAGTCCTGAGAAGGAAATAGCTAGACATGATTGATTTGAGGAAAGCCCTCAGAATACATAAAATCGTTATCATTCTGGCAAGGAAGGGATGGCGTCGACGGACGGGTAATTTAATTAGGTCCGTACCGGTACCGTAGTATTCGGCATTCTCCGACTGTTTTATGCAGTGCAGGGCACGCCACTCCTTTCTTTTGATACCCACTGCATGTGACCGGTGCCTCTTTTAGAAGGCGTGAAGTCCTAGGAGCTGAGCCTGAGCGATGGTAGGATGATTGGGTTCCATCGCACAGCTACGTGAAGTCCATGACCATATATAGACAGTCATGGTACCCTGCCACGTAGCCCACCGCTTGATCGTATGGAAGCCACGAATTCTGGCAATGCTTCGATATCAAGAGAGCACAGCTTTCAACCCCAATTATGGTCCGTCACTTTCCTACCCACTCACGACTTGGTGACACCACAGCGGGGCCTCGGTAATCCATCGTAGTCTTCAACCTGCAGTCCCCGCTGCTCGTCATTCTTTTGCTTATCGGTACTTCCGCATACATTTGTCACGGTACCGTTACGCCGTGGCTCATCGGCAAGGACTCGAAATAATCTGGGTGAATTTTTTCTTTCCTAAGGTGCGCATACACGCAGAGATCTTCCTCACAATTTTCTTTCTTTCTCTTCGTTTATTCTAGGCTTCTTTTGCGGTGTATGTCCTCACGCATAAATCACGTATTCGCCAACCTTGGCCGTTTCCTACAGCTTCCCACCTCATTTATCGTTATCTTCTCCACGTCCGCGCTGACAGGTACGTCCTGTGTATGCTTCACTCGCAGAAACACTTCGAGGGTCCGACTTGGATCGAATGATATTTTCTTCCATTTATCCCTATTCACTACTCGCTTACCGAAATCGTCTCCACAATCTAATGCGCGTCTGTTTAGACCTCAAAGCCCCAGGTAGCCTTCTTCGACTCGATTTCTACATTGGCCCTTTCATCTTCATCACGTCTCTTTCGGCACCCCTAGGGCTTATATGCACGCACGGTGCCATCACAGCCATCCCGTGCCACAGAAATGACCGCTTTTCATCGATGGCTACAACAATTAATTGACCTGGGTGCAAAAATAAGGACACTATCCGATCATCTTCGCCTTACTGACACGAAATTCTCGACACTCAGATCCATTTATGATTTTGGCAGGTGCCTCTCCTATCGCTTTCAGGACAATTTGTTTAACTTCATGGACCCCTTAAAATACGTTGTCTCAATTGCAGCTCTTCGTTCCGCTGTCCGGACGCCTTCCATCGCGGGCGCAGTCAGGTACAGACAAGTGGGAGAAAGTCATCTAATCCTGTATACATCGATCTGATGTATGAGTATGCATAGTAAAAAAATGATTCGCACCCGCCAGTGGAGAAACCGTGAAGACTTACAAACAACCCCCCTTAGAACCCCAGCTAGATGCTTGTCATGCTCAGTTATCAAACACATTATCGTCAGCGCGAACAGCTTCTTATAGCACTCAATATGTTGAGAAAGTCAAGACAGGCCCCGATGCACTTGAAGTGTATCCGTACTGGTTTAAGATGTCTCACGGCCCCGATGCGATAGCGCAGACGGTCCCGGTCTCTGACGGGCCTTCATATGACGGTCTTCAGGTTGCTCACGTCCGAGATCCATCACATGCCGTGTCGTCACGACTCGCAGGTGGGCAGCACGCGCGAAACATTTCGTACACTTCGCCCTCAAAACCGCTAACCCCGGTGATGCCGCAACAACCCTCGCACCTCAGTGCGCCGCCAAGACTACCGCCTCCGCACCCTCTGCCGCTCTGCTCGCGTGTACAACGCCACGCTTGTCTCGCTTATCTCTTTGTTTCTCTTAGATTACCTTTCTGTGCCGCCTCGCGCACCGCTTAGAACTTTGCGCCTCGGCCAGCTACGTGCCTCGTGTTTCCTTTTCTTCTCGTCCGCGTTTGGTATGTTTCTTTTATCTCTCTATCGCTCCCCGTGTACAGGTTGCAGCGGCGTCCCGTGATGATCTACTAAGGGTACACCCCCTTTCGAAACTTTTGTGTTACCTGTTCTGCCTGGTTTCTCGGTCCGGAACCCCCGTCTTGATTCTTCTGTGCATCCCTTATTTTCTGTGCGGGCAGCGTGCCCTTTCTGTCTGAGTCTCACTTCTGACCCTTCCATCTTACTCTCTAATCCGGTGCCCGCGTGGTTCGTACCATTACTCCTTACACCGTACTTTACGATTTTCGCCACGCGCTCCTGTGCTTTCCCTGGTGTATTTGAGCCCTGTATTCTGTGGAATAGAAAAGCAAGCGAACGAGCATCTCAGATCTCACGCGAACCCCACTGACTCCTACTTCCGATGTACCCTTCCGAGTGCCTCAAAACTCTCGTGAGGTCCCCTCGCTGCTTATAGCTTTCGCCATCGCTCTCTCACACCCGCCTAATTCACATGCGCGTACCACCGCGCGGCGCGCGCACACCAGATCTGCCGGTACGTCGTCCTGTTCGGTTTTCTGGAGAGATTGTTCGAGATGAGTCTCAAGTCGACCAACGTCAAGGATCCATGAATCGGGATGAACGAAGACTCATCCTCTGGGCGGTAGCGGATCGGATGCGCTGTGCGTACTCGTTGACTTTGACACGCAGATGATAATACTTACATCGCGGGATAGATTGTTCACCTGTTCTGCGGGATGTGCCAGTTCCATGTGGTGCGCTGCATCTAGCACCAGCCAGGTGACAAGCACATTTTAACGCACCGTACTTCACTCCTCTCAGGACAATAATTCCCATGGCGGCCATCCGGACCCACCACGCCGCGGACCAATTGTGTCTGTCCTGCCACCAACCTGCTCCGTGTTGGGCACGTGGTAAAACGTGCTGGTGGGTTCAGAGGGAGTAGGAAGGGAGAGAAGTAATGACGATGTACTGAGGGCCCAGCGAGGGGACAAGGGTGCGCAGCGGTGATGCAGCCACGAGGCAAGGGCGAGAGGGCGAGAGCAGTGCAAGCTTGCGCAATGAGACGGCACCGACAGTTGTAGCGATGGCGCAACAAGATTGCAGCTTAAATGGCACACGTGGGGATGTTTTGAGAAAGACAGATAATATTTTCAGTGCACAACGTACTGGCTTAAGTACTCACAGGACAAGATGTAATCAGGAGCGCCATCAGGCGACTCCTGCACGGCAATGGGTGCGATATAAGTGATCGCGCGGGCGAAGGAGTGTAACCAAGCAAAAGAAAATAAGATGATGTGGCCAATCGTATAGCATCGATTTTTTTTTTAGTCAGGTTAAGACGTGGTCCCGGGTTTTGCCGGTTTGGACTAAAGATAAACTGGGCTACGAGTGGCTGGTGGTGGCTAGCACGCGGTACAAAGAAACTTGAAAGTGACGGTAGGAAGAGGTGGTGTAAACGACGAGAAATAGGGCTGATGTCAACCAAGCCCTCGTAGCGACTCTGCGCTCAGAAATATGTAAGAAAAGGGGGGCCCATTATCCCGAGTCTCTCAATGGGCGAGGCCGAGATAGGCCCTTGTATTCTCTAGAAACCGAAGCAGCGCGTTGGTGCGTTGGTATTTCGAAGCACCCCATGTAGATGCTTGATAGGGCGACCGATTTGATCATCGAAGTCGAATCGCGAGGAAGCCGAACGTGCTGCGTTGTACTAGCGAGGGCAGTCGAACACGACATGGTTGACCCTCTGTGGATCAGAGCCGCATTCGCACACAAAGGAAATGGCACGCTCTGCATGGAAGCGTTGGGCGTACTTGCCGGTGAAAGCGTGCCCTGTGAGAAAGCGGAAGAGGGTGGACTCAGCTTCCCTTGTTGGTTTTTAGTCTGGCTTAGCCTTGGCGATCATTTTAAGGCCTTGGCATAGCCTGCTGTCGGGAGGCCCTCGAAGGACTTCAGTGTAGGCGTGGGAGGTGTGCTCGGAGGCGTGCCACTTTTTGCTTCAGGTTGCGATGGATGCTTTCCGCGACAGATCACGGACGGCGTCAATGGAGGCTATGTTTACAAAGTTTGGGGATGGGGGTTGTTGCGGAGCTTGTGGCAAAGGAGCGGCCTCGCGCAAAGTCGGGGTTGGCAGGTAGCCGGGGCCCAGCGAATAGTGGTTTTTTGCCCAAGAAAGGTACAAGGCAGTTGGTCCACGATGTTCCGGAAGGCAATAGAGACAGGTTGTGCAGAGTGCGTGCTGAAGTTGGATATTTGGTTGATGGAGCCTGCGTTGTTTGTGACGATCTGAGGTGGTTTGGGGTAGGTTTTCCGCTTGCCTGTCAGTATACGAGGATGAGCTGCGCCAGTGCGGCCTGCCGCTATGAAGTTCCCAGCCAATTCTGAGCCGATCAGCCTCTCTCCATGGCGTACCTCTATTCCCTGGTGGTAAGCGACTGTTCATATTGCATACCACTGTACTGCGTTGTTGGCTATCCCTTGTATGCAGTTCCGTCAGCGACGAAGACTAGTAGCATGTGTGGATCTCGATGAGGGCGTGGCGTGCGTCCCTTCTGCGTGTGGAGGGTTCCAGCACTAAGCGGTCGCCCCACTTGGGAAGACCCCAGGGTGGGATACCCTCTGGCTTGACTCGTAGGAAGGGTTCTGGAATGAGGACGATTTCAGTTAGTGTGGTGGTGAAGTTCCACCGCCAGGTTACCGGGACTGGGAGTAGGAGGTCGAGCTCAGTGGCTGTGGCACAGCCTTCCCATGCCGTTTCTATCGTATAGCATTGTGGAACACAAGTCAAAGGGGAATGTGGAGCCCCCGGCCCGCGACAGCGTTAGCACGACTATGCAACTTCACTGCCAACAATGGTCATGATGATGACTCGGACGTGCCCCAGGGTTTAGGGAGATGCCGAAGACAGAAGCCTTAGGCAAATGGCAAGCCCATGCTTTGCAGATGGCTGAGATGGGGAAAGTAAGAAGCTGAGGGACTATCTGTTCAAATGATTCGGATCAGCACAAGGGAAAACGTTTAAATGATCATCGAACACGAGCCGAAGAAATCCAAGGAGAAGGGATAAGGACAGACCAAATGGGACCAAGAACCCAGCCACAAAAGGGTACCGTGGGATTAGTGCCGGTCCGGCCCGGCTTGGGCCGCGACTTTAATATGAAAAATGTTCAATTCGTCCACAGCACTGTTGGCACTCGGGCTGGGCATTAATACTCTTTGGCATACAGGAAGCTAGTTGGAGTCGTACATAGCTTCCTTGTCCTCATCTTCATTAAGTAAGCCATCCCTAGAAAACTCCTCGACATCTGACACTTCTCCAGACTCACCACCAGCTCAGTAAGACTCGGAGACGTTGTTTGTTGAGGATGGTGTGTTGGATACCTCCTGATCGGAGAGTGGACGCTCGGTTTCAATTTCAAAGCATTGGTAAGAAAGCTTAGGCCTACATCAACCAAACCAATCAGGGGTAACAACAGAAAGGATTGCAACACGCCGCTAGTGGCGGCCTATGCTTTGTCGATCAGGTATTGCACCATCACCATCGCAAAGTTCATGTAGAGCATGCGGATCTGCATTTTGAGATCAGAAGAAAAAAAACATAAATGGAGTATGACGTACAACGGTACAAGGTCAGGGTGTGCGTGAATAACATTGGCGATACTCTCACGCGTCAAGGTCTCCTCGTGAAAACAGTGCTTGATACCATTCAAAACCTCCGCATGCGTTGGGTTTGTCTCATCAAGGAGGTTCTTCAGTGCAAGATACGAAGCGCGGAGGTGTTTGTAGAAGTGCTGCGCGAAGACCCAGCCACAATCTGCGGTCAGGAGAGCCACGGGCGGGGCTCACGAGTTCGACCCATGCACTCCACCCTCGACCTGTGCGCTCGCCGTGCAGAGCTCGAAGCGGACTCGACCTTCACTCACGCCATCTTGTAATTCCCTCACATTCCGCGGGCAGATGTCCTGGGGTGAGCGCTGCAGCCCCGCATGCAGGTACGGCAAAAAGTCATTGACACTGCCCTTTTCCCGCACGCTGCCTGACACGCCCCGCACGGCCTTGACCGTTGATGACTCCGAAAGGTACTGTGTTATGGCCGCGTTCTCGTGCACATGGTCTCTGCCTGGGACTTGCTCGGCGGCGTGGGGTACTTTCCAGGCTTCTCATTCACCTCTGAGCCCGAGCTCTGCGCAATGCCGAGCTTTCCCTTTTCCATAGCCTTGATGGAACCCATTCCATGATACGCTTTGACGCGCTTGCCTTCGTGATAGAAGTACTCTCCGGGAGCCTCAGTCGTCCCCGCGGCAGGTCACCCATAATGACTGCCCCCGCGCCAAGTGGGAGAGCCTTGACGATGTGGTCGACATTGGAGATCCCGCCGTCCGCGATAATGAGGACACCGAAGCAAGAGGCAACTCGGCAAACACATAGACGGCGCTGGCGTGAGGGCGCCCTACAGCCATGATCTCCTGCGTGATGTATATTGACCCAGACCCCATGCCGACACGCAGTCCATCAGCGCCAGCAGCAATCAACGTCGGCGCTTGCTCACGCGTCACAACATTACCCGCAATGATCTCGAGCGAGGGGTAGATTTCCTTGATCCATTGGATCATTTCCACCTGAAAGGCCGAGTTTCCCTGTGAAGAGTCAATGATGACAATGTCGAGGCCTGCTTCCAGGGAGGCAAGGCGATCCCACGTACCAATCGCTGCGGCGGAGTAGAGTTGCTTGTTCCTGGACGTAGGCAAGGATATGTCTGATGCTAAGAGAGAAACAAGACGTCCTTGTGAACCGACAATAGACAATTCCCCTTTTAGAGTCACTCAGGTGTGATCACGTCAGCGAGAAGTCAGTCTTTTTTTTTTGAGTCAGCATTTTTTTTTTTTTTGGAAAGCGTTTTATTTTCGTAGTTAGCTATGTACCGCTGTCTACCGAAAATAATTGTTGGGTAGGGGAGATAACCAGGATCAATCCTAGCCTAACACGCTGAAGCCGGACCGGTGTCCGGGAGAGGTGAAATGCATTTACGCACATCCCCGGTTGGGGGATAGTGTGGGGCTCAGGTCACGTGTCCGTTAGGGCTGGGCGCGCCGTGCCCTCCTACCCACTAAAACCTCGCGACTGGTGATCCAGTCATCAGGGAGGTCCATTTGGTTCCTTAGGACATGTTCCCAGGTATCTTTGGCTTTCTGGATAGTTCTCTTGTCACGCTTGATCTTCGTGGCAGTTATTTTATCGTTGGTGGGTCTTGCATTGATGGTGCTGAGCCACCTGTGGTGTATTTCGCCCATGGAGTGAGTGATATTATTATTATGCTAATTGTGGCGGTCATCTGACCGGGCGTTCATCTGCAGTCTGATTAAGGGTTTGACGTGACATATGTACGCATATACAGGCTGTAGGTCACAATTGGGGAGTAGATGTATGGTATTTGGGTATCGCAGGATTCTAGTCGTTGTTGTATGGGCAATATCCCCTTGCGCTGCGCTCGTGCGCTTTACCGCCTCTGCTGCGTCGGTTGGTGCTGGTGGGACGGGTTCCAGGTCCGTTCCATCCTGGTATCGTTGGGAAGGGGCATAGGCCCCCCGGGCGATCGACATGGTGGCATATGCCGCAGTCGTAGGGAGAGGTCTTGATTGTGCCGGGGTGTCGGGGAGTTGGTGCAGGTCAGTGGATTGGTGGGGGATGCGTTCATGAGGGTTTAAACAGTCTGTATTTCACAAAGGACTTAGTAGGGTACATGGGTTGTATGGTATATAATAGTTAGTTGACCGGTATCACGATGAGCGGGGCAGGTGTGCCAGCGGATTGGTAGGGGTGGTTGACGGTGTTCGATGGTGATGATACGGAGGTCGGACCTGGTAAGAGAGGGCACGTGTGCATGTGCGTGTGCATGTGCGTGTGGCATTGAACAATGGAGGGTATTCAGGGTCAGCGCCTTTGTCGATGCGCTTTCATGGGCGGTCTTTCATCGCTGGTCCTGTCAGGTACTTTGGTGGCATTGTGGTGGGTTAGGATTTAGTTCTGGTGAGGTCAGCAGTCGTGGTGCCGGGGCGTCAAGGAGTTGGTGCCGTGGGTGGGTCAGTAGGTTTGCGGGGATGCGGTCGTGGAGACCTTAGTAGTCTATATTTCACAAGGTGTTCTAAGGTACATGGGTTGTATGGTATATAGTAGTGTCGCCGGTGGCGGGTATCCATGATGGGACGGTGTGAGTTGGTATGACTCGTAAGGGGGGCCGATGGTGTTTGATGGCGAGGACGTTCCTCATCAATCCTTGCCCGGCTGATACCGTGGGAATCCGTACCATGATGGTGGTAGCGGTTCAAGGAGCCCCGAGTCAGCATTTGTATTCCAGAGGTAAAGACGCGCCGGTCCCGGATCGGGCCGGTTTTGAACTAAAGACAAGGTGGGCTGCTACTGGCTAGCGCTGTCAAGCGCGTGGTACGGAGAAAAGTGAAGGGAGGAGGGGGGATTGTAAACAACGAGAACCAGGCTGGTTTCAACCAAGTCCTCGCAGCGACTCGCGCTCAGAAAGGGTGGAAAGAAATGAGGGAGGCCAGGGTTTATCCTGGGTCCCTTACAGTAGTGGGCGAGGCCTGGTGTCTTCTAAGAAACGGAGCAGCGCGTTTATTGGTACGGACAGCACTCTGAAGCATTTCACCTAGCCGCTTGATCGGGCGACCAGTTCGGTCGTCGAAATCGAAGCGCGGTGTGGCCATGTGCGCCGCGTTGTAGCGAGGACAGTCAAACACTACGTGATTGACTGTTTGTGGGTCGAAACCGCATTCGCACGCAGAGTAAATGACACGCTCTGCGTGGAGCGAGAAGTCAGTCCGATCCGACCTGTACTAGTGTATATTTAGCCTTCGTCCTCGTCCTAACACGACGCGCCCATCTTCCTAGCCGTCTCGGAGCCACCTGCTTGTAGTATCATTAGGCCTACAGATGAATCTGCAAAATAGGAGGTGTTTGCAGCCATATCGGGCTGTTTAGGAACCGTCCTAAATGCTTAAACGCATCTCGTTTGACAGATGTACAGAATAATATCAAGCTAGGAGAATTTGATAGCAGCGGTGAAGTACCAGGCATCTGAATCTGCTCGCGCGTGCGGCGAGACGAGACTTCCGTGAGTCCAGCGGCAATTCCATCAGTCAATAGACATCTGTGCCTCAAATAACACTGAACCTTTCCCCCTATATGCTTAAAATGTATTTGTCACGCATCACATCACATCATATCATATCCACAGCGTACCAACAGCGAGTACCACAGTATCTCCTCCCTCCAACACCGCCGGAGCTGCAGCCCGTGTCTGCGCTCGTACTCGGCCTCTAGTAGAGCGCTACTCCACTGACTTTGTTTGTTCATAGTTGGGGGCGGGAGCAGCCTGAAGGACGGCCTTGGCCGCGCGGATCATTGTGAGGCGGTCAATCCTTCAACACAGAGGGGACACGAACACTGCGAGTATGACTAGAATACAAAGATTCCTCGGAGAGGTGTGTAGAAGTGAGGGTTCGTGGCCGCAGATGTGGGTTGCGAAACCGCGAGTATGTGCAGCAGAGGGTACTGTACTTGCGCCTGTATGGAGTGGATATGCATGGCCGGTGGACGGGATGGCCACAAAAAGTCGCGAAAGTGGGTGCAGTTGTGATTTTCTGAGAAGCCAATTGGTATGCATTGGGGCATGCTTGCTGGCCCTGCTGATGCCGATGCTGCGAGTGTCCGCACCGCACTTGGGATGGTATGAGAACTTATTGCGTCACGTGAACACTTCACCCACTACAGTAGTCATTGTCAAAAAATGGGTACGCGCGGCTCATCCGCTTCCAAATAGAAGCCGGATCCTGACCCGCAAATCCTTGGAGTTACCCGAAACAAGAACTACGCCGCCTAATCTCCCCAAGTGGGCCGGGTCCAACAAGAAGACATAGTTACCTGGCTTGCACATCACATCATTTGTTTTTCTTCGTCGCTATACATGGCACGGGCAGCGCGTCCATAGAGTCATGACACCGACGGCCTACCTTGGAACCCGAACCTAAAGGAACATTACTACCAGGTCTATCGGCGCTATCGTCTAGGGTTTGCGAAACATTTTGAGACATAAGGGGAGTCACCTGTATGTGCTGTACATGCTTCTTCCGTCTCGAGTTAAGGTATGACACCCTTGAGCCGCTGCCTGTTGCGACGCTGTCATCGCTGTGATGGTAGTGCGCCTGGTGATGGATCAAGAATTATCTAAAAGGAATGTGCGATCTAGCGAAAGGTGGCTTCGTACTAGTCGTAAAGGCCGAACAAGAGAGACTGGATGTCGAAGACCGCGGACTGCAAAGGCCCCACAGGACTATCAGTGTCGTCAGCGGGCTCATGGGTGGGTTTAAACCTGTGCTTGCTTGATATTTAAGCCCTGCAGTTGGAGGAGCCGCAGCAATACTCGAAGAATGCGGAGTGGGAAGATCTCTGCTTGTACGTGACTCAAAAAGGTACTGTGTGGCCCGCCACTCCAAATTTGGCAGGGTGCCCTGGGGTACGAGACCGATTGATCGAAGCGGACTTCGGCCGCAATACTCGTAGCGACAACGAGGAAGCTTACTATGTCCCTCCCCACTCACGACCAGACCCCCATCGAAGGCGGGAAGCATGACCCTGAGCACCTCACTGGCAGGAGCATCGACGTCAGCTCTCTCGGATCTTTATCTCTTTCGTGGATTCACGCGAGCTCATCGACTTGGTCATACACAGGCTATCTCTCTGGACGGCTTCGACGATCCCAATTTTGATCCCTCAGCACTGATACTCGACGATGAATCCCCGTATCCTGAAGTCCGGTCTGCGGTAGCCAACACGGATGATCCGATGATGCCCTCGTCTACTTTCCGTGCGTGGGTCGTTGGCATCATCTGGGCTGTCCTTTCCGCTGGTGTCAACCAGTTCTTCTTCTTCAGATATCCTTCCCTTCAGATTTCCGGGGTTCATCTTCATTGGTCGTTGAAACGGTTTTCCTCACGCTGATCTGAATCCTTTGAACAGCTCATCCCCTTGCTTCTTACCTTCCCCATCTGCAAAGCATGGGCTCGCTATTTGCCTAAGATTTCTGTCTTCGGCATCTCCCTAAACCCTGGACCGTTCACGATTAAGGAGCACGTCATCATCACGATCATGGCCTCTGTCGGCGAGGTACCTGCATACGCCGTGAGTGCCGAGTTTGGCAAATCATGTCAACGCTGTTTGCGGTATTTCTCACGCCACATACAGAACAGCGTTATTTCGGTCCAGAGAGTCTTCTACAATCAGCATCCAAGCTTTGGATGTATGTTTGATTTGCAGACGCTTTCCAATTCCGTCTATTCATCGGTTTCTTCACCAAAACAGACCAGTGGCTGTTGGTCATGTCGACCCAGTTGATTGGTTTCTCGATTTGTGGCATTTGCAAGCGCATCCTCGTCGCGCCGGCGTCTATGATTTGGCCGACCACCCTCGTCTACTCCGCACTCTTCAACGCGTTGCACGCCCAGGAGACAACGGGTACTCGGGGCCGGGATGGTATTCCCCGAGAAGATTTATTCGCCTATGTCTTCGTTGGATACTTCTTCTACAGTCAGCTTTCATGTTCATTTTTTCCATCTTGACGACTTGGCCTTATAATTCGTTTAATTTTAGACTTCATACCGTCCTACCTCTTCACCGCCCTCTCAAGCTTCTCATGGGTCTGCTGGATTGCTCCTAATAATCCAGTGGTCAACCAGATGTTCGGTGTCACTCATGGCCTGGCTATGGGTCTTATAACCTTCGATTGGGGTCAAATCACCGCCTTCAATCAGTCCCCCCTTGTCATCCCATGGTGGGCCGCTGCCAACGTTGGTATAGCCGTCGTGTTCTTCTTCTGGTTCCTTGCCCCAATTCTCTATGTTAGTTCTCGTCTCTTTCATTCCATTTTTCATTTTCTAAGCATGCCCATGCAGTATTCCAACGTTTGGTACAGTGCTTACCTACCCCTGGTATCCTCGCAGCCCTTCGATAACACAGGGAGTATATACAATATCTCCCGGACCACCAACGCCGATGGCTCGTTCAACCTCCAAGCCTATCAGTCTTACAGCCCTGTCTTCTTCTCCACGTCATTTGCAATGGCTTATTGTCTCTCATTCGCGACAATCACCGCAGTCTTCATGCACACCATTCTCTACCACAGCAAGCAGATCAGGACTCATGCTCGTCGTTCGCTGTTGGAACAGCCTGATATCCATGCTCAACTGATGTCCGTTTATAAGGATGTCCCTAATTGGTGGTATCTCTTGATCTTCTGTGCGTTCATCAATCACAAAGGTCGAATGTGCCTGTATTCTGAAATCCTTCCCAGTGACCACGTTCGCATTTGGTGTGTTTGCCATCGAGACGTGGAATACGGAATTACCTGTCTGGGCTTTCGTTCTTGCCCTCGTCATCTGTGCGGCTTCCTTCGTTATAATATTCCTTCTCTAATTGACATCCCTACGTCAAGCGGTCGTGTACACTATCCCGATTGGCGTGATTCAAGCTGTTACGAACATTCGAGTTGGACTTAATGTGATTACGGAGCTCATTATCGGATATGCCCTGCCAGGCCGCCCAATTGCGATGATGTTGTTCAAGACATGGGGCTACATGACCATGGGTCAGGCATTAGGATTCACTGAAAACTTTAAACTTGGTCACTATATGAAGATCCCGCATCGCCAGATGTTCTTCTGCCAGATCATCACTACCATTGTTGCTAACACTGTGCAACTTGGTGTGCAAACGTGGATGTTCTCCCACATTGAAGACATTTGCAGTCCTCATCAAAAAGACAACTTCACTTGCCCTGACGCCACTGTGTTTGGCACCGCATCTATTTTTGTAGGTCACTGTCGTTGTTGATGTTTTGTCTCGTTCAGTCGTTAATGTTTCGTCATAGTGGGGAGTTATTGGACCACGACGTCTATTCTCACATGGTCAACTGTACTACGGTCTGGTCTTCTCCTTCCTGGCAGGCGCCGTTTTACCCCCTATACAGTGGACTCTGCACAAGAAGTTCGGGATGCGCTTTCTCAAGTACCTCAACTTCCCACTCGTATTCAGCGGCGCGAGCCGCATACCCTCTGCGACGCCGCTGAACTACACGACTTGGGTGCTTATTTGCTTTCTGTCCAGCTACGTCATCCGTCGCCGCCACACGCTCTGGTGGTTAAAGTACAATTGTGATTAGCCTTCTTTACACCTCACAGAGCTCAAGTTTCTGATCACCCGCTTCGGTTTCTCCAGATGTGTTGTCCGCTGGATTGGATGCAGGTTATGCCTTCGGTACCGTTGTGATCTTCTTTGCTCTGCTATATCCAAAGAATGGTACCATCGGCCTGAACAGCATTCAGAGCTGGTGGGGCAATACGGTCTACACGAAGACTGCGGATTATGCTGGTGTGCCAGCCAAGACGGTACCGGATGGCGGGACGTTCGGCCCGTCGAGCTGGTAGAGAAGAAGGAAAAGAAAGCCCTGTTATTGGGTTGACTTGAACCATGACCGAAGTAGTTTATGTCAAGTGTACTACAGGTGTCTCAGCCGTATCGAATCGCGAGGGAATTCCGTATGTAGGTAGAGGCGTGTACTAATTGTGTCCGTTCGAGCGCTGTTATGCTCTGTGTGGTGAGGGTCGCCTCGGGTCTCGTGCTCGGGGTCCAACCGTCCAAATACGCAGAGGCCGTGGCTTCTCAGTGGATAATGCCATGCTCTAATCGGTCCACTCTTCTCGCCAGTCTTATCACGGTCGCATCGACACTGGTTAAAAAAGGCCAAGATAGTTGGTGTCAGTCAAAATCGACACGAGTGTCATAAGTGCCGGGCAGGCATCCACTTTTCGCTGGTGTTCCAAAAATGGTAACCACTGCCGGCCTGTGTGCCGGGCCTGGCGGGCTGACACCAGGACACCAGTACAGTACAGTACAGTCACGGTACTGTAACTTCGTTACCGTAGAACGGTTCCAGTGCCGCCGCCAGGCCGGGTCCCATTCCGCCGTTCTACAGTACAGCTCCCACTGGCATGTGGCCCGCCGTTGGGGGCGAGTCATGCGCGAGCTCAGCACTGGCGTTGCCATGTCAAGCCCTTCGCCCACTGATATGAGGTCTCTACTAGGCTATGAGGTCTTTCTACTTCACCCTTCAACTACATCCTCGTCCTTACTCACCTATCTGGCATGCCCCTTTGGTCTACCACTATTCGTCTTCCATCCATTCGAAGGTTCGGCCGACGTGCACCTACTAGTAGTGTCAGTAGTGAGTCTCGATGCTCCTATGTTTACCAAACCTTGAGTAAGGAGAGCATACTTACTAGCAGCAGTCAGCATCTACCCATCCGCATTCCCCCACTCAACGACGATGTACTCCCCAACGTATTCCTTATCTATCGACTGCACGTCCGCGACGAAGATGAGGATGATAAGGACATAATAACTATGCATTGGGGCCTCGAGCGTTGGTGGTACAAGCCCGCGCAAGTTTGCCGTCGGTGGCGGTGTCTCATACTTGCGTCACAAGTCCGCCTGGGTCTTCATCTAGTCTGCACTTATGGAACGCCTGTACTGTAGCAGACATAATGGAAAATTCACCGTCCCTGCCACTCATCATCAATTTCCTGCAGGAAGGTCGCGAGATGACTGCCAAAAGCGAGCAAGGTGTACTGGTCGCACTCCAACGCCGTGACTGTGTCCGTCGTGTTGGTTTTTGGATCCCAGCTTCGAATTTGGGGAAACTCATCATGGCCATGGATGATGAGTTCCCGAATCTGGAACGCCTGTTTATCCGATGTTGGGACGAGGATGATAGAAGCTTGACACTTCCCAAAACCTTTCAGGCGCCCTATCTACACTGCCTCATATTGTGGGGCACTGCCCTCCCAACAGCATCACCAGTACTTACGAGTACCGGGGTCCTCGTCACCCTCGTCCTTCACGATATCCCGCCATTTGCCTATTTCGATCCAGGTTATTTACTCACACGACTCGCAGTCATGCCTCAACTAGAGACGCTGGTAGTCCGTTTTCACTTCTCCACCTTCGCAGGTTTATATTCAGAGGTGTCAGCGCTTACTTGGAAGCCCTCCTTTGCTCAGCTCACCAACCCTCTCCTGAGCATCCTCGAAAGCATCTTTTTCAATCGGCTTACCTACACCGTCACAAACCTCTTGGAATATATGCAAAGATTGGAAAACCTTAACTTTAGTGCTCTTCGGCTCAGTCTCACTAAAGACGGCATTATTCTGACTGCGAAACGCCGTCCGGGTAGGGGCGACTGTCCCTTCCGTATGCTGATCGGGAATAAACACCTCGACTGGCAGGTAGCATCCGCGGTGCAAATTATCAATGTGTTTGGGCCATTACTCTCCACTGTAGAGAAGCTCACTCTTGGCTATGAGGTACATGATTCATCGGAGGAGTGGCACAATGCGGTTGACCGCACACATTGGCGTGAACTCCTTAGACCCTTCAACGATGTGAAAACACTTTACGTGGAGACCGAGCTCTTCGGAAAAATCTCTGATTCTCTACAGTCGGATGATGAAGAACCGGCTCTGGACCTTTTGCCAAACCTGAAAAAACTTGAATACTCAGGAGGAGAAGCTAAGGAAGCACTTGCCCCGTTCATGAACGAACGAAAGGAACGTGGCTGCCTTGTGAGCCTGACCATGGTCCCTAACTTGATGGCTTCCCGTAGGCCAGGGCCATAAACCATGGAGCGTGCGGGGCACCGCAGGGAGCAAGTACATCATACTTGGAACAAAGTCACCTTTACGACACCTATACAGACTCTTTCTCCATCATGACAACCAGAAAAATCCCCAGTATCGAGGAGATCGCGACGCCAAGCATAACCCAGGCAAGTTACTGTATACTACCTTCCCATCTTCATGACAGTCATGTATCTCTCTATCTCTATCCCCGTTCCCCTCTCATTGGCCTTGCTGACGGTACTGTAATTTTAGCTTTCCGTTGCAGTTCCACTTCATGTAGACCGTACTCCCACCCTGGCTAGCCTTGTTGGTTGTTTGTATTTTTCGCGTTTTTCCGCATGATAATATTTCTCTCAGTGAACGTACGAGTACTGTACAAATGCTACGGTATCCACTTTGTATGATCAGGAAGTATCTGCGACGTGGAGCACGACAATCCTGTTCCGAGGAAATGCCATGACACGCCGCTGAGGTCTTGGCCTTCCGTCGGCAACATTCGATATCTTATAATAGTCATCACGCTACTCGGCGTAACCACGGGTTGCGTGAACGCCGTGGAGTATGGCATGGAGGGAGCTTGACATCAGCAGGGACCACTGCTGTTGTGGTTTGGCGATGTTCGATTAACCAAGAAATGTTTACGGAAATCGCACGAATCGGACAGGTAGAAGTTCCTAGGCCGGGAGTAGCGCGTGCATCACAGATGACGGTGGTCGCTTCCGCTTCGGCGACATACGCTGCTTTCAGTCTGTTAAAGGGATGCAAGGGCAGCCACGCCGATGCGCTGGCCGGCCACACCGTACAATCATGAAGAGGAGTTTCTAAAAAGGCGGAGGAAAGAAGGCAAATTGCTGCTGGAGGATGAAATGGGGACCACAACATGTGCGTCTGCGTTCCGTTGGTATTCTAAAAAAAAGTGGATCATGGGTGTAGGGTTGCAAAGGAGGCCGGGCGCCAAGTTATGGTGTAGGGACCCCGTCGTGACGACTTCGTCTCGTCAATAGCGGATTCCGATTCGCGGTCATACACTATTTGGCTCTTCAGCTTTTCAACCTCTTCTAATCGTCCTTGTCGGATTCCCGGTGACTACGACCCCACCGGGATTGCGGCGGGCACGGAGGACAATGACAGGGCAGGCGCCGCGGGGCGCGGGCGTAAGTGCAGGCGTTAGCGCGTACTGTATGCGGGGACGTGTCAACGATGCGGAGGTGCAGAATGAATTTGTTACAGACATTATCTCTATGCGTTCAGGCACGCATATAGGCCCATTGGCCGAGAGTACAGTACTCATACTACTACCTGACCGGGCTATTTGTCCCGTGACTTCATCATCACGTGACCTTCTCTTTCCCTATTCCAACCCGCCAATTCTAGTCATGGATGCACACCCGACAATGACTCGTCTCCAAATTCAGAAAAAAAAAACAGCAACGCAACGCGCGACGGCCAGAGCTTTACGGTAGGAACCTGCCTGAATCACAACAAAGCAACGACTAATAACATGAGCGAATAGTGGCCGCTGGGAAACAGGCGTGCGGCCAATTCCAGCTCCCACGACCAACAAAGAGATCAAAAAAAAAAACCCTTGAATTAGGGCAGGTGGGTCATGCTATGATCAGTGTAGTAGTTGGGACGCGCACTAGCGTGAGATTTCAACTGAATTCGACTTGAAGTTGGGACTCACGGAACTTTGATCTCCGCACGCACCAAAGGTGGGCGGCATAACCCGCCACCCGAAGATAGAAAGGAACTTTCGCATTGCGCACTTCCGGATAGATTCTCCTCATACACTCCAGCGCGCGAAGCGGACTGAACAGGAAAAAAGGAGACGAGAAGGGAAAGCCATGTATCACGATCCTAGTATTAATGGAAGTATTAGGGTACACTGTGTGCTTGCCTGGCCGTACGCGGGGGTTGTACCGCGTACAGTCACTACAGTACGAGTCGTAAGTTCCTGTAAGCCTTTGCGACGGTGTAGGAGCGTGGGCTCACTCCCGCCTCCAAACCAGCGGACAAAACATCTACAGAAGCCAAGCGCGTGATCCGAAAACATGGGCTTCGGCAGGTGTAGAGAATCTAATCACAATTATACTTCGAACACCAGCCAAAGTGACAGCGACGGATGACGTAGTTGAACAGGAAGGAGATGAGCACCCAAGGCACGAAGTTCAACGGCGTCGGAGGCGGCATGGTGCCCGTGCCGCTGAAGATAATGGGGAAATTGAGGTACTTTAGGAATCCTAAACTTCTTGTGAAGAGACCACTGGATGAGCGGAGCGATCGTACCTGACAAGGCCGTAGTAGCGTTGACCATGCGAGAAGAGCCGTTGAGGTCCAATGACACCCCACTGGGGTTATAACATTAGTAAATTCCAACAAGAACAGCGATTTACAATGATAGACGCGGTACCGAATAGCGTGGTAGAAAGGCAGATGAAGGCGTCGTTTTGATTAGGGGAATAAATGTCTTAGATGTTGGAGAACACCCATGACTGCACACCGAGCTGCACAGTGCCGGCCACGACGGTCACAATGACCTGGCAGACAAATATCGGGCGGTGTGGTATCTTCATGTAATGACCAAGTTTGAAGTCACCAGTGTGTGCAAACTAGATGTAACCCTCAGTCGATGATATAGAACCAACTGAGGGGGTAGGGAACTAGAGGCGCGTATTTATACTGCTTGGTATTAGTATGTATCCGTTCAGTAGCACGACTTCATGATGTCATATGACATCGACACATCGACGTCCAACACAGTGAATCCTAATGCCTGAGTCATGGTAATGTAGCCCCGTGTCTTGAACATCATCGCGATTGGGTGGCCAGGCAGGGCATATCTAATAATGAGCTCCGTGATTACGTTGGGCCCAACTTGTTGGTTCGTAATAGCCTGGATTACACCAATGGGGACTGTGTACACGAACGCTGGACGTAGGAGTGTCAGTTAGGCAAGCAAACATCCAAGACAGTCTAGCAGAAGCACAGATGAGGAGGGCAAGCACGAAAGCCCAGACAGGGAACTGTGTTTCCCACACCTCGATGGCAACGACACCGAACAAGAACATGGTCACTGCGAAGGACGTTAGCATACAGACGCGTTTGACCTCAACAACTGATCCATGGACAGGAGATGGAGAGATACCACCGGTCTGGGACCTCCTTGTACACGGACATGAAACGAGCATGGATATCAGGCTGCTCGGAAAGCGAGCGACGGGCCTGAGTCCAGATCTACTTACGATAGTAGAAGAAGGTATGCTGAGGGTGGCGGTGATCGATGCAAACGAGAGACCGTAAGAATTGGCAAAGGTGGCAGAAAGGAAGAGAGGGCTGTAAACATGATATGCCTGGATGTTGAACGAGGGATCGGCATTGATGATCCGAGAGACACGCTGTACCATACATTGGTGTACTGCGTGCATATGTTCAGAAAAGAAGAACGGGATGAAAGAAGAAATGAGGACTAATGTAGAGAACAGGGACGAGGAACCAGTACAAGGACATGATAGTGGACCAATGTTGGCAGCAGCCCAGAATGGGATTGGAAGCGGTGAGCTGTTGAAGGCAATTTGATCCCATTCGAGGGTTAGGAGACCCATAGCCAAGCCGTGAGTGACGCCGAACATTTGGTTGACCTTGAGATTGTTGAGAATGATTCAGCAGACCCATGAAAAGCGGAAGAGGGCGGTCAAAAGATAGGAGGGAAAGAAATCTGACATGAAATGAATTGTAAGAAAAGTAAGGTCGCCAGGACGGAAAGAGAAAGCTGACTGTAGAAGTAGCCGATGAAGACGTAAATGAAGAAGCGCTCGCGGGAAATACCACTGCGGCCTTGAGTACCCGTTGTCTCCTGTGCGTGCGACGTGTTGAAGTGCGTGCAACGTGTTGAAGAGCGCGGCGACGACGAGGTTGCCAGACCAAATCATAGACGGTGGTGCGACGAGAATGCCACCAATCGAGAAGCCAATCAGCTGGATCGACATGACCAACAGCCATTGGTCTGTTTTGGGGGATGAAACGATCAAAAAAAGGAAGTTGAAAGGTGTCCGCAGGTAAGCCTACATCCAAAATTGGTATGCTGATTATAGAAGACCCTCTGGACAGCAACAACGCCGATCCATATGTGGCATGAGAAATACCACAAATAGCGTTGACATGATTTGCTAGATTCGACACCCACGGCGTATGCAGCGTTATCCCCGACCATCGCATTGATGACGTGTTCCTCAATCGGAACGGACCAGGGTTTAGAGAGATGCCGAAGAGAGAAACCTTAGACAAATGGCAGGCCCATGCTTTACAGATGGGGAAAGCGAGAAGCTGAGGGACGATCTGTTTAAAGGATTCGGCAGCACGAGGGAAAATATTTATTGTTGCTTAAACAATCATTGAACACGAGCGGAAGGAATCTCAGGAGGGAATCTGAAGTAGAAGAACTGATTGATGGCAGAGATAAGGACAGACCAAATGAGACCAAGAACCCAAGCGCAAAAAACAGATGAAGGCATCGTGGTGTCCGTGTTGGCGACCGTAGATCGGTCTTCATGCTAAGGAGATTCATCTTCAAGTAGCATCGCAGTGGGATCGAATGTAGGATCGTCATAGTTGTCTATATGAATTCACTGCGCATGGCCGAGTTAGTGGTGAGGTCACCGGAGTCAATGAGAGAAATTGAACCGACGTCAAGCGTTCAGTGCTCTAGGTCACGTGTCTCTGCCTCAAAACTGACAAGGCCACGCAGTCAGCAACACAATCACAGTTCGAATAATGATTCCATTCAAGTTGTCAAAAGGATCGACATCGTTTACGTACCTAAGCTATTGCTCATGAGCACAGGCACATGGCCCGACAAGGCCGAGTAGAATAGCCGTCGGCGTGTTCGTCTCACTTGTGTCGCTGTGTTGACGGACGCTGGCTATGTGTTGCCTCCGCCCTTCCCCGACACCGACTGGTCCGCCCTCTACCCATTCTATGCGCGTTGTTGTCGCTGGGACCCTCTTTCCAACCCACACAC
>QLOZ01002886.1:0-50703 GCA_003314065.1 Lactarius sp. MG50 | reverse complement strand
AGTATTAGCACGGACCTTTGACGAGCAACTGAGTAAGGGAAATGAGACCGAGGACGTTCGTCATGAACATCGCGTCGATGTCGCTGTCCAAGACATCGCCGACGCGGTCGGTGCCGTGCGCGCCGCCAGCATTGTTGACTGTTCACAGCGCGGGCGCAAAACAAAAAAAAAAAAAAAAGAAAAGAAACAACCGGTGGCGGAGAAAAGTCAGCCTGTGTGTTGCTTGCGTTCCGCCCCTACCACCACCAGGGTTCGTCGTAAGTTGACGCACCGAGGATATCGACGTTGCGGAGCTCTGGCGGTATCTTGGACCACAGAGCGGCAACTTGGGTTTTGTCCGACACATCGAGCTGCACGGTCACGATCTGGCCACCTTGCTGCACGCCAGAAGCCTTGTGCGCGGCGCTCGCAGCCTCCGCGACCATCTCAAGCTGGTCGGCTCGGCGCGCTATGAGAATCAGGTTCGAGCCCCCCTATACGAGAAGGAGTTCACGTCGTAGAATGCCTCGCACAGGGTAACTTAAAAAAATAACGCCGGACGGTACCTTTGCGAACAAGATGGCTGTAGCCTAAAAAACGAGGCACGAGCGATGTCAGTCAGTCTTTGCCCCTGATTAAATGCCCGAAAAGCGCGTACTGCGCCGATACCGGCACTAGCGCCGGTGATAAGGACGATTTTGCCGAGCAATCGGGATGCGTTGAAAATGGACATGGCTGGGCAAGGGACGACCAATCGACGAAGGGAAAGTAGGGTTCGGATGTAGCAAAGGGTGACGATGCGCTATCTACAAATTGTAGCGGAGCGGACTCGGATCGAAGGGGGACTTGACACGTCCTGTCCCGAGTAACAATAGCCAATAGCCATGCCCGACCCTGATCCAGCCGATTCCGACGAGCGACGATGGAAAGCATTGTTGGAGTGGCTGAGGGGGCACGGTATGTTGGTCGATGGGGACCATCTCCTCGTTCGGCCAAGGCTCGTCGCTGGTAACAGGCCCGTATCTCCCGCGCCATCATCAAGTTCTGACAAAATCGCCTGGCAGGTGCGGGGCATGGCTTGTTCGCTATCGCAGATGTCCCAGTTCGTCCCCGATTGCGCCCAGTACCGGTGCAACCGACTCACGTTGTTCCGTTTGCAGCGTCATGCTCCATTGCTTACGCTGCCTAGCAAGGCCAAACTCAATGCGATAACCTTAGGGCATTATCCTCACTCGAAAAGGCTGACAGCAACTCAGATCATCTCTTTACACTTGCTACTGTACAGACCTGCACTCGGCTGTGAGTCTGACGACCCTCATTTCGGACCTTACATATCCATCCTGCCGCGGGACTTTGGCGACCACCCTCTGACTTGGATCGTACATCGGTCCTTGGGCAGAGGATCCCATAAGGAACATAGACTTTTAGATCTATTGCCGCCTTCAGTACTAGCGGATCTTCTTCTGCTCGAGAGACGTTTCTGGAAAGATTGGGAGGCTGTCCGTCAATTCATGGTGCGGCCTATATGCGCACTCTTCAGTTGCCAGCTGTCATTAAATATGACTTTGGTCAGGATAACTTGCCTGAGCTATCATCACGGCGCCACAAGACACGCTTGCCGTCAGACTTGATCTTGGACTTCGTATGGGCATGGCTTAACGGTAGGGAAGCCCTGTTTCACTTACAATTAGAGACTGCGTCCGATTGACATTGTCTTAGTAAACACTCGCTGTCTATACGACGATCTTGGGCTGGACAAGGATGACAACATGAGCTTGTGCCCCGTGTTCGATTTTGCGAATCACGCCTGGATGCAGCCTACGATGGAGCCAGTACGTGCGGGCGGATCAGCGATCTGGCAGGCTGGAAGACGACGTTCGCCTGGCGGAGGGGGCAACTCGGACCTCGTGTGTGTTTCATGCGACAGGGGCCTTGCCCGCGATCAGGAAGTGACGTTGAGATACGGCTGGCATCCAAACCGGACCCTTTTCGTAGAGTATGGATTCGCGAATGCGATCACGTCAGAGGAGTTCATGTCCGGCGCGTACCCGGGCGAAGTAAACGTTCAAGACATCGTCACTCGTCTGATGGACTGTCGAGGTGAAACGGGCGCATTCGTGAAAAGAACCCTTGACACAGAAGGGTACTGGGGGTAATTGATCGAATCCGTTCTTAGAGATTTTGGAATAGGTGCTGACATGTTAAGGCAGGGACTGGACGATCCATTGTTCACCATCGCCAGCACACGCCTCGTTCCGTCTGATTACTGCGCTAAGGCTGTACCACAGTTTCCCACCATGCTCAATACGGCCAGAAGACATGAACACAGCCTCGAGGCGATGGCGAGATACTATATTGGGATATGAGAATGATGTGTCGGAAGAGAATGAGAAGGCTTGCAGGGAGACCATAGGCGGGATATGCGAGGTAGTGATAAGTAGGGCAGAACGTGGGATAAAGAGTGTCAAGGAAGAGATGAAGAGGGACGAAGGTGATGAGTGGTACAAGTGTGTCCTACGAACTGTCGAGTTGCTTTGGTTTGAGGAGCACACGGTTGGTGAAGCAGTGCTGCTTGCGTAAGCAATCTTACCCAAACCTCGGCTGACTCGGGCCAGGGCATCATCTCACCTTAGCTAGCACGGTCATCGCTCTCCAACTTCCATCACCTCCACGAGAAAATGGCCGTAGAACCTTTCATGGGTACTCGTGCCCAAAGGTACTTCATCGCAACAAGTTAGCATATCACGTTTTCTACCGTCTCCTTTGCAACTGACTCACCCTCCTCCAGTCTCAATTCGTAAGCAAACTCCGTGGATGGATGTCAAAGTTCATCTGTTTGATATCACTTGCAGAGGCCGTTGCTATTCTCGCAATCATAGCTGTTGTGTTCGACTTGGTCGGTACTTGTCTTATAATCCCCACGTACATATCTAACTTCAATCAGATCGCGGAGCAGGTTGACCTCAGGGAGACCAGATACAAGGTATGTAAATCCTAGGAGCTTTCAACCTTTCTTCTCTGACCGCATCCAGACTGTTCCATGTTACCTCGCCTTGTTCCTTCTCGCCGAGTGAGCCCACCCTCTAACCTTCCCGCTCATTCGTTCCTGACATTACTATAGGATATTTGAGCTACTGATGGCTTTTGATGCCCTCCGCTCGCGAAATGTAATCCAACTCGCCGGCATTCTCCGTATGTTTGACTTTATTCGCCTCGGTTATATCTTATGCACTCAACGTATCTGAGTCCAGTATTCCACTTGGCGCTTATACTTTTCGCTGCGATACAAGTTCATGAAACGAAGACGGCCTTGGTGCAGCAGCCCGATTGTGACGGTAGCGACAGCTATGTCGTATGTTTAGCCCTTGTTTACTCCTTCAATCTTGAGGACCTACCCCCCTCCTTTCTTCTAGTCCTGCGGTGGCAGTGGCACTCTGTACAGGAAGGTGGAACATCTACTCATTGTCGTACCATGTATCATCGCGCTCGCGTGGTTTATCATGATATTTTTCGTGAGGGCACTCTACTACGAATTCGGGTGAGTAGCCTACATCTTGCTCGATGGTCTATTGCTGACTCGACCTAGTTGGGCTATCTTCCGGAAAGTGGGAGCAAACCCTGCTAAGAAGAGTGAGTGTTTTGAACATCAATACGCGTAGAGCATTGCTGAGACCCAGTTGCCAAGCAATGTACCAGTTCTACGAAGTCTTGATTTGCCTCTTAAAATTTGACTTCTTTGCCTTCACCGGCGTTACCATCCAAGTAGGTGTGCTTGTACACTCCACAGTGTCTTCTTACGGAGGCGGTCATATGTAGCTTCTCATCGTTGTTCTCTCCAAAAATTCAACGGAGTTCGGCCTAACAATATCAGCGATTCCTGTGGTTCTCGTACTTCTTATTGGTTGCGGTATCGCTGTACAACGCGAGATCACGTTGTGAGTATACCGAAGCAAATGACATATCCCCTCTGACGTGTCATGTTTCGGGAGGTTGATGGTGTTTTCCCTATCTTTGATGTTGGCATCCGAGACGTACTGTAGGTGGTCTTATCCTCCTATCCCTGCGATAGCAACTAACCTTCTCCGTAGTCAGTATGTTGTTTTCGTTGGTCTGATCTATGAGCAAATCTCATGTGTGCCAGTTTACAAGCTGGTTCGTTTCTATGATCCAAGCTCACGTGATGAATATTTAACGACGCGGGCAACATTGACTGTCTTCAGTAAGCACCTTCAGTTGCGCTTCTTCAATTGTGCAATCTGATTTGTTGACCCTTGACAGCGATCGTTGCCATCCTTTTGCTCCTGACGACATTCGGCGTCGGCCTTCGGTGTTTCTCCGACTTTGGGAAGGGCTTGTATGAATCTAAGACGTCCGGTCAGTTGATCCCTGGCTGTTTGTTTTTTCATTAGCACGTCTCATAGTTGCATAACTGAACGTGTACCGCAGATACCCTTGTCTTGCCAAAGCGATCGTCCACGTCCAAGAATGCTGGGGAGAAGCCCGAATACTCTGGCGACGCATTGGAACGACGGTTGTCGATTGAGTAATGTATGGTCGTGGTTCAGCTGCCCGGCCTGTCATCCAAATTTTTCTTTCTAGCTATCATACCTATACTTCCTATTTATATGACGGACCTCGAGGCAGGGCGTTGATTAGCATGTACACCTTGTTACCGGAGTATCTGAATATGATTTCCAAGTTAATGATGTGGCAAATATCTCTCACGTGATCGCGCGGGCGCGTCGTGTCGTGTTTTGCTCAGACCCCCATCATATGGATTCGAACAATCCCACTTCTTTCTTTTTCGACGACGACGAGGTAGATTTGTACGCAGTCCTTGGCGTAGAGCCAACCGCAACGGAAGAAGCCATCAAAAAGGCGTATCGTAAATCAGCTCTTATTTACCATCCCGACAAACACGCATCCTCAACCGAGGACGCCAAGCTAGCCGCGTCTCGAAAATTCCAGCAAGTAGGCTTTGCATATGCTGTACTTAGTGACAAAAAGCGTCGCACAAAGTATGACGTCACTGGAAGCACAGAGGAAGGCTTCGACCTGGCGGACGGGGAGGACGGCTGGGAGGCATACTTCGAGGCGCTATTCGAGAGCGTCACGAGAGATAAACTAGATCAGATGAAGAAGGAATATCAAGGTGAGAGTTTTGTTCTGTTCCCACACACCCCCTGTCGTTGTTGCCTGCCTGACGTGCGACTCTTCCCCTCTCCTCTCGATTCGATAGGCTCGCGCGAGGAGATCGACGATCTGAAGGCCGCGTATGGAGAGACGGGAGGCTCTCTGGGCGACATCATGAACCACGTCCCCCACTCCACCCACGAAGACGAGGCGCGTTTCGTGATCGCCATTTCGGACCTGATCGCGAAGGGGGAGCTCTCCGCGACGGCCGCGTGGAGCAAGAGCTCGAAGGACGAAAAGGCCAAGCTCGTTCGCAAGAAGCAGGCCGCCAAGGAGGCAGAGGAGGCCGAGGAGCTCGCCAGGGAGCTAGGCGTCTGGGACGAGTTTTACGGGAGCGGCAAGGCCGGTCCTCGCAAGGGTAAAGGCAAGAAGAAGGCGACGGAACCGGAGGGAGGGGGAGAGGGAGAGGAGGATCATTCGGCTTTGCAAGCCCTCATATTGAAGAAGCGGCAGAACGCTGGTTCTTCTTTCCTCGACAATCTCGCGGCGAAATACGCAGATCCTAAACCCCGTGCAAAGGGGAAACGAAAGAACGACCCAGCTGCCGGTGAGGAAGGAGAGTCACCCAAGAAGAAGAGGCGCGGTGCAGATCCTGATCCTGGGGACATTGATGATGATGAATTCGCAAAGTTACAACAGACACTGTTTCGTGACAAGGGTCCAGACGCTGGCAAGTCAACCAGGAAGAACAAACGAGCCGGGCGAGCACGCAAGCCCTGATTCACTGGTCTATCACCCTGCTGATTACCTTGTATCCTACAGACCTTGTGAACGAGATCTTTTACATGTACGCATTTAGCAAATTTATAGTATAAGCAATCCAAATACCCCATAAAAGCGATAACAAGTCACCGCACGATAAATCTATATGTAGCGTACTGCATCAACGCCGAGAGCCCGTCTCGCCTGGATGATAGCGGCCATCTCTTTAATAGATTCCTCTAGAATAACAATATTGTCCAATAACCGTGACAAGGTCACTGTCTTCGGGCCCTGCATTGGTTCTTCCAGTTGCGAACTCGACCTGGGCATATTCCGGGATTTGTCCTGCCAACCAGAGGAGAACACGTCCTCTTCCTCCGCTGAAAACTTGAGAGGACGCGCTGGTGTCCAAGGGCCCTCTGACGGACTCGGTGCCTCAAACGGCTCAACAGTGACAGCACCAGTATGTTGGTAGTGAGAACCGAAAGGTCTTGCGGCCACAGTCTTTGAAGACGTCGACGGCGATACCGCCATTGGGGGTGTCGCCTTCGAGGGTGCTGGCTTCGGTTTCTTTGGTGTCAGGAAGGAAACGAACGATCCAGTTTTTTTTGGGACCTGCTTCGGAGGGCTTCCCGAAGCCGGGGTAGTAGCCACGGGGGGAGGAGAGAAGTTTGGAGCGCCACTGGTGTCGTCGAGGTCAAGAGCCAGCGTGAGTGCATCGGTCAAATTCTCAGAAAATAAGAGCCCTTGTCGCCGTTCAAGAAGATATTTATCAAAGTTTTCAACGGTGTGACGGTACCGCTCGAGCTGTGACACTAAGCTCTGGAATATAGTGAGAATGACAGGCCGAGACCCATCATCTAAACTGGATGCAGGTAATCTTGTTCCCGATGCCAGCATCTCTTCGATCTGATAATCTGCTGACCTGTCGTCGCCATCCTCCTGTGTACCAAGGTCGAGGTCACCCACTAGAGGCGGAGTTGCGGCAGAAGCGTCCTCCGATTGACCGGAAGTCAACCACCCGGAAAGGGACCTGAATGGATCGTGAGCGAGCGACGCTAGCAGGCCTGTCAACGCGATGTTGAACTCTGGAGAATTTGAAAATAGTTTGCGGAGCCACTCCAAAATGGCAGAGAGGATAGGGTCGTTCGGATCGAGCCTGTGTTTCATCTGTGCTTGCGTTTCTTCCGGAATGGCCAACCAAAAGGAGCTATGATTCTGGATGGCTTGGATTGCGTCGCAAAGGTATCGATCGTAGCCAGTACTGAAGCTATCGCTCGAGCGCACGGGATCCAAACGAGAAACAAGCCTTAGATAAAGGTCCATCTCTCGTTCATGGGTAGAGTACGTTGTCCTCGGCTGTGCATAACTTGGGCCTGGTGGGGATGCTTCTGGTACCTCTCCTGGATAGACGAACGTATCATCGTCTTCCTGGTCAAACGGCGGGACACGCGGCTTGTCATTCAGAGCCGGTTCGGGAAAGCTCGTTGCTTTTGGATCACGGATGACAATCAACAACTTGTCCACGCAGAGTGGACTGTAGTGAACTAGCAATGTGTTGAGAAGCTGCAAGGCCGCCGCAGCTGTAGGCTGGTCTTGGGAGCGGAGGTTGGAGATGAGGAGGTCCTTGAGTGTGAAGCGGCCGAGGCTAGTAAAGTAGCCCGATTGTTTTGTGGACTCTGGAGCCTCTAGTTCCAGCAACATCATGGCACTGCTTTGCCGTCGACGCAGTTTGCTTTTGGCATCCAGATTCTGCGCCTTGCTGGGCACACTGGACCCCAGGGTCAGCATGCTATGGGACCGATGTCGTGGTTTTGGTACATCATCATTATCCTCGCTAACGAGGAAATTGACGAGGAGGTCAGTAAGTTCCCCCTTTTCCAAGGTTCGGATCATTATTTCGATGTATGACATGACGGCGACGGCGCTTCCATCTGCATCTGAACACTCCAGAATTGAAGGATATAGGACATTTTCGAGGAACGTTTGGCGAATGGCTTCTAGGATGGAGTTTACGACGGCTGTGCCGACAAGTGCCGAAGGCTCGAGACCGGACTCGGAATTCTCTGGGAGGACGTTGCGTCGGAAGATATCCTGGAGAAACTCGAAGAGTTTCAAGAAGTGATCCAGACGGGTTTTGAAATCCGTGGCGCGTGAATCCTCCACCGCAAGCCCACTCTTCCTCTCTCGAACGACCACTGGAGATCCGGCTTCCTCGTCATCGGAGAGGTGGCCGCCGAGTACCATGCTTGCACCTCTACTTTCGTCAGCGATTGCGGGTGCGTGGACTTCGAGTTTAGAAGGAAGTTGTGAGTAGACGGCTCCGAGACCAGCGCCAAGAACGTCAGAAAAATCTCCGTCTAGGACGTATTCAGCCAAAGAGAGCGCAGCATCGGAGATTGGGTCTGCTGCTGCGGTTTCGGAAATGGATTCGAGCGGCACGGACTCGTCTTTGGAGAGCCGATGCTCCTGGTCACCAGGTGACATGGCCACGTCCATGAGGAATAACAGCCCAGCTCGCGCAAAATCGCCGATCTGGCCTTCCCGGTGCACAAACCGTAGAAGATAGTTAAACAGAAGGAATTCATATTCCGGCTTCTTGTCGTATGCGGGCACCTCTGGTGGTACCGCGACGGAATCTTCTGAGCCGGCAACAGTCTCCGATTGGTGTTCTCGTGATTGGTTGTCGCTGGAGTCGTCACTATCATACTCTTCGTCCTCTTCCTCTTCCTCCACGCCGGGCAAGGGTGGGTCGTTGTTATGCCAGTGCTTGTCGTGAAAGAAGATCATCAGGAGCTCGCGAAAGGTCCGGATGCGGCTGCACAAAATGCAAAGAAGGTTGACCACTGCATTTTCCGGGTCAGAGGGACGGGCGGGGGGAACGACGCTGAGATGGGGCGGGAACTCACGATCTTCCTCGTACTCGGATGGCGAGCTTCGGACGACGTTCTTAGCCGCGCCCATCACTTTGCGGTTCTTGTTGTCCAGCTGCTCTTGGATGTCATCGCCCACGCAATTCCTCAGCAACCGGAGGACGGCCTTATGAACGACAGAGTGGACCAAAAACTGTTCATCCAATAGGATGACCATGTTCTGGACAGCGCGTAGCACCTCTGCCTGGATCCCAGATGGTCGGTCGGCTTCGCTTAGCCTGACGAGAGTTCCGAGTACATCTGTGCGGCTTGAGCAGAGAGCTATGGAGGAGTGGGATGAGGACACACCATTCTTCAATAAGTATTCCAAGCAGACACCCGTTCCTCTTGAAGAAGGGGGTAAATGGAAGATGTAGATGAAAGGAACAACACACACCCCTCCTCTGTCCTCGTAGATTCGATTACAAGTAAGTCCACCATTACCTTGAGGTTTGCAGGCACGTCAGTCGATGCGATACCCCTCGACAATTGTCGTTCATCTGGATGCAGAAGGGTATTCTGATGTGAACATGAAAAAGATGTCAAGGTAGGAGCGTGGCATTGTGCACCTTGATCGAGGCCCACGACTTTTCGAATTCGGTTAGGTTATCCTGAACCGGTTTGGGACCCGACTGACTGCCAGGCCGAAGGAATTTTGAGAAGTAGTCCATCCTGAGTGTCCCTGCAATAGGTTGTTGTGGTCGGCAGTGGAGCGTGTAATTATCCAATAAATTCACAGATTTCATACCAAGTCAAAAAAGTCCGATATCTAACGTTCTAACCTTAACGGCGATTAAGTAACAAGCCGTTATGTCATACACGAAGCAAGTGATAAGTGAATGTTATACTACAAGGGTCTATCCCCCAGAAAGTCCATCATGCGTAGTTCTACGACTAGCGACAAACAAGATTAGTAGATTAGATATTCTGACAGATCGTGCAATGGAAGGTAATGTCTTTGCGGAACAGCGCAGCTATAAAAAAAATCACCTATCAGTGATGAGTGCCATCAGTAGGGATGATACTCACGCAGGACGATCAACGATGACAACAGAGAAATCGCAGTGATGTAGAGAATCGTATATTTGAAGACCTGCGTTAGATGGTCAGGACGTGAAGACCAGGCAATGGTTAATGTTTGCCCACAATCCAACGCCGCTGGCGTTTCTGTTTTGTAGAGAACAGTGGTGGCCGAATCTGCTTCGAAGGTCGAAGCCAAACTGGGAACGGATCAACAAGAATAAATTTAATAACGGCATATGGGCTCACAGAGCATGGTCGAATGCAACCGATCGAAGAAGGGAATCAAGGTGGGGGGTGTCAAGATGATCAAGAGAATGTGGCCAAGTAAGAAATCAGAGGACCACAGTGACATTTCCACGATTTTCACAATGAACTCGCGGGCGGGCTGAGACATCGCAGAGCTGCCAAGGCCACGGCCATACCATTTACCAGTCCACCACGCCCGATTGGTCTCATCGTGCTTGAACTCGCGGGACAAGAAGACAGCTATGAGAATCTTCTGAATGGCCCTTTGAATAGCGATGATCGTAATAACACCCAACACTGCGTGGGATGCATCCCAAAGCTCGAGGAACCACTAAAGAGAGCGGAAGATGAGAAGTCACATTGACGCTCATATGGAGGACACATACGAAGAGCTCAAAGAAACATATAATGCCAACGAGCGCAAGGAAGTGGGCTATCGCCGCGATAATGGATGGGAATTTTGCCCACGAGCCCATCATAGGGCCCAAGAATAGAGAGACGAAGAAGAATACCAGCAAGACGATGGCGTTCCACACGATAGGCCCAACAGCGACGATCCCGATCCGGATGAGGGGGCTCGGTGGTTGGTTACCATCACGGTCAGGGAATGACTTGACGAACATATACGCGATGATGAACAAGGCCGCGAGACCAACCGGCCAAATGATCTCCGAGAACACGACAGCTTTCCAGGGGGCGCGAGGAACGTCACCTGAGAGCTTCTCGGATGGGTGTCCCAGTTTCTTCTTCTTGTAACCCGTAATCATAGTTCGCGATAGACGGCAATAGCCATACCAGCTACTAGCTTTGGTCCGTGAATTGCCACGCGACATCCAACGTAAGAATTCTCGATAATCGATGATGAAGTCGGCAAACGAGAACTGATGAGGGTTGAAGACGAAGGGAGCAACGCAGAGTGAAAGAACAGAGAACCAGAAGTAGATAAGGTGGGGAATCCATATAGAGAGCGTGGCGTAGAGCAGAAGGAGTAAGTTGCGCATGCCCATATAGATGCTCGGTCCAGCGAAGCGGGAATAGAGGATAGTGAAAGAAATACGAGTTGTTGCGAATCCACGGCCCGTAGCAATATATCTTGCGCCACCGAAACTCAAGTTGCTGAGGATGGAGTGCGAATAGATCTGGGTGGAAAAAACCTCAAAAATTGGCGACAGCGACAAGAAGTGTTTGCCGAGACGGATCAAGGCCATTCCTGTGCCCCTCTCCACGAGCTCTGTGAGAAGGGGGGCTATTAGGTGAGATACGACGGCATCAGTGAAAGAGGCTGACCTTGTAGGAACAAAGGAAGAAACGCGACGATGAACACCAAAAAGATGGAGATGATACAACGTCTGACCCAGTCAAACACGGGAATGAGGTTGTAGCACCCTCCTTGGCCAGGTATGACGTTTCCTGATGAATCCACTTTACAGATAGCAAGCTGCTTGTTCAGTATCCCAATGAAGACCACTGCAGACGAGTTAATCGCCAGGAAAGGCACGAATGAACAACACTTACAAGTGACCATGAACACCTGTACCGAGTAGATAACGAGGATGTTGTTGATGTGGAATCCAGGGTGGCCGTAATAGAATGTCAAGAAACGGTCCACGGGCAGTTGTGTTCCTAGGTAATAGTATTCTCGACTGAGCATTTGTTCACCCATACCGGTACCAATCTTCGTCTGGAAATTGAGAATTGTCCCGAAGCCAAGGTCACGTCCCTTGCCACATTGGTAGTATTCCGAATGCTTGATACGACCACCACGGCCGAAGGCGTTCATACCAGCAAAGATATCCTCGTTCAAATGCAGACCTTTCTGAGCCTTGGAGACGCCGCCACGGGTTGTCATAAAGGTGGCATTGAGGAAGTCGGGATGCCCGTAATGCAGCTTGCCTCCGATCCAAGCCAACGCGCGCGCTGTCAGGGTTCCAAAAGTCTGTTCCTTTCCAGCAGCAATATCTCCGAGAACACCAATATTTTCTGAGAAGATGTATTCGCGAGTACCGATAATTGCCACAGGAGCCTTTTTGAACTCCTTGTGACCCCATTGTGCGTATGGACTCTGGCTGGATATCGAGTACTCCTCGAACTCACCCAGGATATTCCGGATCTTGATACATTCTTCAAGGTAGTTGTCCTGATTGGCGTCAATGAGCTGAAGATACTCCCCGCGGTAGAAGATAATCGCATGGTTCTGATTGTCCGACTTGCCATCTCCGAGAATAGGGTTGCCAGGAAGTTCGATACGGAATTTGGGTCGTCTCTTGCCGGTTGCTTCGTCGTATTCAGAATGGCCGTCAATCAACACTGAATACAACTTTGGGTCCGATCCCTTGGCACCAGGTTCCTCGTCGAGGTAAGAAATCTGAAGGTCAGGATAGGCGCGGAGAAGAAATTCAGCGTTTTCACGTTCTTCCTTGTTGAACTTAGCAAAACGCTGCATGGAAATGACAAATTTGAACTTGCGCCTTGCCATCCGCTCCAGCTCGCGCTCAAGACGGTCCGTATTGCCCCCAAACGTTTGAACAACGTCAGGGTTCTCGACGCGGTACAATAGCTTGATCGCCTTGGAGTAATTCATCATGCCGGAGACCGTGCGATACAGAGTTTGTGCCCGCAATGACGCCCAGATACGTGTACGGAGAGTGAATTCGGGTGATGCTGTCTTGAAACCAATGCAGTAGAACGGTAAATCATCCGACTTGTTAACGGCCTTTTCGTCGTCCCCTGGGTGTTCTTCCGCAAGAATCCTGGTATCCTTGACAAAGTTATCCCATTCAACAGGGTGAAGTTGTTTTAGATACTCGAGTTGCGTGACACGGGTATTATGATCCTCTTCCCTGATGATCTCACGCAAGCTCAGCAAAATCTTCTCGGAATAGTGAGGAACCAGGACGGTGAAAGTGGGCATGGCACCGACAGGAAGGGGTTCGGGGATAGCGGTCGTAAGGGAAGATGCGAAGAACGAGATGCGCCTCTCGGCTTCTCCGCCAGCAGGGAAAAAGTTGCCTTTAAAACCGTTGCCTTGGTTGTTCGTGAAAAAAGGTGGGGCACGAAGAGTGCGACGACCATCAGGGCCGTCCACCTGGTGGTATAGCAGGCGCTGGACGTTATCGATGGACAGTAGGTGCTCGCGGTACATAGATATGATGACCGCATTCCATATTTGCGAAACAAGGACCTTGGGCTTGTACTTGACCTCCATCTCAGCAGTAGCGAGCAACTTGGCGTAGATGCGCTTTGGAAGGCGAGTGTACACGTCTTTCCAGGGCGTCCAGATCGAGAGGCCCAAGCCGAATGAACGACCGATGGAGAAAACGACGATCCAGATGATGTACCACAAATACGTGTCCAGGAAGAACAGCACCAGGTCCATGATATACATAATGGCGAGCGTAAAGTTGATCTGGTTGGAGCAAAGGACGCTACCGAGTAGCCTGTCGTTGCAACCCTGCACGGTGGTCCGTGCCATTACGGCGATTGGACTGCTGAATGACGATGAAAGGAAGAAATATGACTCTGAAAACTTGCAAGCAAAGATCAACAACCAGAGGGAGATTGAAGCCAAACGGGCGCTTCGTGGTAAGTCGGGGTAGGAAGCAGTGAATGTTTGAGAGGCCATATACTTTCGCGACTTGCCTGCAACACGGTCGCCAAACATGCGACCGGAAGGAATGATGCCGAACGCGAACGTGATAACGACGGATACACCGAATTGGGCAATGCCAAGATAAAGAGGGATCTGTGATTTAGTCGGTACTCCGTCTACTTTGGCAATATAAACTGTTGGACCAGCAGTGATGGCAAGAATGACAAGCAAAAACACAAAGCGCGTCGTAAGGTGAGAGGCGTTGTTCCAGGTTGTGGGGATATAAAGGAATTCTGCCACAGTTGCCAAGAGCATGATACTTGTCGAGACAGCACCACCTAGAGCCGTAGCAGACCAGGTCATGGGAGCCGATGGGAGTTGCCTATCACGCGGTGCGTAAACCCTGGGCGAGTTGAACGCGGTGTAGAACCAATACATCGCAACGTGTAGAATCCAGACACGGTTGAAGTTGACAAGAAGATGCGCTGTTGACCGCTTTTCGTAATAAGTCTTGAAAAAAACACGCCCCCAATCGATGCGGCTAAACTTCATGAAACGCTGCGCCGGAGGAACATCAACAAGACGGGTCTGGAAACGGTGAATTAGTAAACGGTCAGCAAGTGAACCCAGAAACTTACGTTGTCTTGGAGGACAATACGTGCAAGGCCCTCGGGATACCAGAACAACTGGTTGATATCGTCGTAGCCAATAATTTGATCATGATCTTTCTCTCTTCTCACAAACTTGCCGTCCACGACTTCATAACCTTGATCACGTATAAACCGGTAGAGAGGCTTAATGACGGTCTCCAAATATACGCCCTCAGGAACAGGATCGGCCCTATTCTGACACTCAGGACTTCGGTAGTAGTCGTCGGCACATTTAAAAATAAAGCATAGGCACTCTGGTACGAAGCGAATGTTGCCAGCTTCGCCCCAGCACAAGAGATAGAGAGCAAGTTGTCGGAGGCGGTCATATTGACTCATATTATTCATCGCATTACGCCAGCGATTGAGGGCGTTGTCCAACGACTTTGTCCCTGCAGATTTGACGGTGCCACCACGGACACTCTTCAGACGTTGAAGTCCCGGGTTTTGGGATTGACCAACAGCGTCGTCAAGGTTCAGCTGAGCAGCGAAATACCACTTGCGGTAATTAGCGTGTTGGCCGCCGATGTAATCTGCATGTAAGGTCAAAAGAGCTTGACTGGGCGACATCCGGGAAGCACGGGAGTCGAGTAAATGCATGAGGAAATCAAACTAACATAGAACAATCAGTAACGACCGGAGCATCTATTAATAATAAAAACGAACCTGGTTTCGCATAGAGTCCCGCTGAAAGCCAAATTTCTGCGTGAGGTCAAGGAATATGTCTTCGATCTCCTCGTAGGAAATGGGAATCTGTTTGTCCCCAGACCAAGCTGGGTAGGGATCCGCATAACCTGTGGGCATAGGCTGCAGTGGCCCGCTGAAGTGAGAGGCGACGGATGAAGCATAGCGTTGCGCGTGGCCATCATCGGAGTCTATGACAGGATGTGAGAACGATCAAACACGCATTACGACAGCGAAGAGGAATGCAAAGAAGATCACGGTCTCGAAGGGCCGTCACCAGGGCCAAGCGAGAAAAGATTTAAAAGATTGGGGCTGAGAGGAAACGGTAGCAATATGGGAATTAATAGGGAGTGATACTCACTGTAGGAGTCGAGCTGGCCGGAGTGGTCATAATATGGAGAGCCAGTGGTAAGTTGTGCAGTACTTCCATTTCCCGAGCCATATTGGTCGCTCATGTCTGACTCGGCATCGTAGTCGCGCCTGCGCTGCTGATATGGTTGAGGGAATTGCTGCGGCAGTGGATGGTTGGGAGGGGGATTTCTAGGGTCGTGCTGGCCGTAACCAGAATGAACAACCATGGTATAAGGAGAGGATCGAAAGCAAACAACAACAAAAAGGGAGAGGAATATGTAGATGAAGGTGAGGTATAAAAAGAATGAAAGGTCGACAATAGACGACGGAAGAGAGCGGCTTGTTTTGTGTGTGTTTTAGACACGGACACGGAAGGGAGAGAATTGGACGAAAGCAGGAGAACAACGCTTTTCTTTTCGTTAACGACCGGCTAATTGATAAATGCGGTAATATCATATTCCTATATGGCAACTCTCGCGGTCACGTGTCCTTCTGTTCCGCCCCTTCCATTCCGCGCGTCACTACTAACTAGCCTGGGCCTGAGCTAACCAACCATGACCAAACCTATCATACTCTGGCAATCTGAACGTACTCTGTCTACAGATGATGCAGGTCTCACCATACTTGGCTCAGTAAGCCCTCCTAAGGCCTACTTCCAACCCGGTCCTTATCATGACCAAGATATCAATATTTCGGATACAACTGAGCCTCTCCGAGTCCTGAGCCTTCCTCCACTGTCCTATTTTTGCATAAAGCGACTCGTCAAGACCCCTGAATTGGTCTATCTCTATGGTCCACCACGTCCATATCGTTTCCCTACATCACCTGGCGATACAGACATCCTTCAGGCCCTTATCCCGCGTAATCTGCAGGGTCACTTTGATTTGGGCAAAGTGGATCCTCGCTTATGGGCCGTTATCGTCCAAGTATATTCAGACATACCACACCGTCTCCTAATCTATCGTACGGCGCTGTCCGACAAGTACACTCCATTGCTTCAACATATTCCAGCAACAGAACACTTCTCTCTCCTCACCGTGCTGGAACTTCCAGGATGTTCCCATCTTAATGACGATACAATCATACAGTTGACAGTTCTTCATACACTTTGCGCTCTCGACGCTAGCAGCTCTGCCCTTTCAGCGCAGGGAATACGACGTCTCTCCGGGACCTTGAAATGGGACGAGGATGGTGTCGACATTGCCAACCAAAGGCGTGGCCCTTGGCAGCTACGTATTTTGAGTCTTCGTAACTGTAAACGGGTCACCAATGCTATTTATCAATATTTGGGGCCGTTCATCCTCCTTGCTGCTGTAGGTAAGCCCTCCCAAGCCATGTCCTTTTGGACTTGAAGAACTTCAAGTTTTCTAGATCTCCGTGGTACAAGTTGCACCTGGGAACGCGAAAAAATTCCTCCATCTTTCTTTCCTGCTATCGAGAAGCGGCTATACTATCCTACGAGTCCAGTAGAAGCACTGTCGCTCTTGTCATCGGCCCAGGGTCTCCTTCCTTCCAGCAACTTTGCTTTCTTGCATATTGACCACTTGACACATACGGCCCGTGACAGCTATCGAGTACTCGCGAACCCATCGAATATCATGCTGGAAGACTCGAATACGATATCGCCAGCACATCACGGGGCCAGCTACGCCTCGAACCCCTCTGCCTTGCCATGTCCCCCGGAGTGGGCGCTCAGTTTCCCAAGGCCATCTCCTTTGCGCCAAGTAGATGAGGAGCCACCTATGGGAGCAGCAGCAGACCTAGAAGTAGCCATGCGCACAATGGACGCTGTTGTCGCCGCCGAATCCGAAGCCCATACCGCCCAATACAAGGCCAGGATGTTCTACTCGCAGAGAACGACTAGCACTAGTCCATCGAAGGCGCATCCGCCCAGAAAGATGCCACAATGGGGTCAAGAGCTGTTGATGCTTTATCGAGAACCGCCACCATGGAGTCAAGGGCAGCTTCCTCGTATCATAAGGGCCGCACCCAAGTCGCGAAGCCTCGAAGAGGTAGCCGCCGTCAAACGAACAGACGAACACGCTATGAAGGGTGTACAAAAGATGCAGGACATACTTGCAGAACGGCACCGCTCCGCGAAAAAGGAAACCAATACCTCCTGTGACAATTCAAAGGGACAGACCAGACTCGTCGCACCAAGAAACCCATTTGCTATAGCCTTTGATGAATCATTGGCGCATGTGCATGCGAGAACTGATGAGAGGACATCAGCTCAATCGTGTACCGACGCAGTAACCAAGAGCATCATGACCGCACCTCCCAAATCTTTGGCATCTCTGAAACCAATCTCTAGTCTCCCCGTGCCCATACCGCCTGATCCTCAGCCCGTGCGACGGGGTCCGCGGCGAAGCCACGACTCGAGCTTGAATTGCAGGCCAGCTTCGCTGCAGGTCAGAGACCCTTGCGGCCAGAGGGCGGACAGAACGGTCGGTTCTACCACGAATCGAAGACGTCCCGTGCTGCTGCGCACGGGAGCTGATCCCGCGGCGGAGAATAGGCGGGGCAGAGCCGCAGCCTCTTCTGCCGGAAGCAAAAAGCAGAAGCACGGTAAGTTTGGTTCTGGGGGAGGATTCGACTGGTCATCTTGGAGTGCGCCTCCATGATCTGAGCGATTGAGGAGGAATAGACGAGGACGGGGTAGGCGGGACTGTACTGTAATAACCTCCTGGATTGCACTAGGCAGTTGATTGCGACGGAATGACGGACCGCGAGAGGCGAGAGACGAACATTACTCGTACCAACGCTAATACTGGTACTAGTAGTATGAAATTGTAACCCACCAACTTGAACTATCTATAAATCCCCTCATCCCAAAAAATTATCCACATCTCTCGGGGACTGCTCTATGACCCTTCAATCGCAGACGAGAGCGAGGATGCTATCTCCTTCCCCCATCTTGCGCGTCCTGCGCACTTCCCGCCGGTGTTTGTCAAGTATGCCACGACCATACAAGTTCCACGTCTGCGCAAACTGGCTGTCCGCACCTCCAGAATATGGCCCGAAAAAACGAAGCGCTCCCTTCCCCGCAGAAAGTCCCATCGGTCTATGGCGAGACCACATGCTCACTCGACCGCCACGCGGGTTCAGTAGAACTCCAGGAGAAGATTTCTTTTATGTTCAAGAGGTGCGTGCGCCACGGAGGCTTTTTCCTCGGAATTTCTCAATAGTACCGCGTGCAGATGCGAAACCAGTCGGTAGGTGAGCTCCCTGACCTAACCTCGGTGAATTCGACTCACGCACTGCTACTCTCGATTTCAATTCGCCAGGGCGTTTCCTTTGGGGTCGCCGATGGCGTGGGGGGATGGGCATCGAGCGGCGTCGACCCTTCCTTGTTCTCGCAAGCCCTGATGTACCACTCGCACCGATACGCCAAGGTTGGGTGGCCCGGCGAACCGGAAGTCGATGCCACAAAGGACTACGAGGACCGGGAAGTTTTGGAGGGATGGGAGCTGCATCCTCGGGAGTGTCTCAAACTGGCCTACGAAGCCACTTTGAGAGAACGGGCCGTCATAGCAGGTGCGCCGAGCGCTGCTTCACGAGACCATAACTCAAGTACGCACTCGTCCGCCATCTTATGATGCAAAAAAAGGTTCTAGCACCGCTTGCCTCATCACCCTCAACGCGTCCTCGGGACTCTTACGCGCCGCAAAGTATGCTCCCCTAATCCATCCCTCCTTCTACCGATGACGAAGATGTACTGCGACCCCACAAGTTTGGGTGACAGCGGCTTTATGATCATTCGCTCCTCTTCCGTGTTTTACAGGCAAAGAGCCCAAACCCACTTTTTTAATTATCCCAGGTAAGTCCAACCCCAACCCTCTTGCACAGGTCGCGAGAAACTCCTCCCTTTTTTTTTTCCTGTGCTAGGCAGCTCGCTAAGATCCCAAGTGTCATTGAAAAGCTATCCGGTGAGGATATGGATGCACCCGAGGATGCCGACATCTATGAGACAAAACTCCGAGACGGCGACCTGGTCATTGCCTATGTGAGCAAGTCTGGCACTTCTTTATCGTAGACTCACCTATTTTTGTTTAAGACGGACGGGCTATCAGACAACGTCTTTAATCATGAGATCACCTCCATTTGTAGCCTGGTGTCCCGATCCGGCGGGTCGGAAGATGCACAGGTGAAATTGATATCCGACCGCGTCATCGAATATGCGCATGCTTGCATGTACAACGATAGACGAAGCAGCCCATTCGAGAGTGAGATTCGAATAACATCTCGTCCCTTTGATGCCGTGTTTGACATGGCGTTTCCTCAGAGGCAGCGTCCTTGAATGGAAAACTTTTTACTGGTGGAGTAAGTCCGAACCTCGTTTTCCCTCCAACTTTATTGATGACGAATGGCCATCATTGCAATCTCATCGCCTCAAGAAACTCGATGAGTGCGTCCTTGGTATACGTTTCCAGACAACCAACTGACATTTCGCAGTGTTACTCTTGTTGTTGCCCTCGTGCGTGAGGCGATATAGCCCATGCCTCTACGACCTTCTTCTTTGAGGGGGACTCCGTCATCTACTAGACTGGTGCTAGCTTTCTTTGCATGGAAAATATAGTGTATACCCCCTAGAAGTCGCTGGACCTCTATTCACTCACATCCGTAGCGTACATTGTATAAGACTACATCTCAACCGAAAATAGGCGCCGTGAGCATTACACTCTGCGTTCGATGAAACTCTGAATAACACCCGCCGGAGTAAGGGGATAATCTTTCAGAATGACCTCACCGTCCCGTATGAAAGTGTTCGGTTGGACAAACAACTTCCGGGGCTACGCGGAAGTATTGATCAGCTTCAAAGGGGACGACGACTGGGCTACGAGATAACCCACCACTTTCTTCTTCAAGACGACGTCGCGGATATCCTCGTCCCAGCCGGGTAACGGGGTTGTCAATTGGGTATAGAACTGGCGCGCACCGGGTCCATCTGCAGTGCTCTTCCGCACCTGCAGGTCGACGAGGAGCTTACCGACCACTTCTTTACCGCGCAAGAGCACTTTCTCGCGGTCAACCTATTCCGTAGCTTGAGCAGACCCTCCCCCCAAAGAAACGTGACGAATGACGCGCACCCGGATGTACAAGTCTTCTAGAACACCATCTGCGCTTCGGATCTCCTCTAGGCGAGCAATGCCGCCCTTGATGAGGTGCTGGGTGATGCCAAGGCTACAAAAAGAGGGAACGTTGCATGTAAGGAAGAAAACACTCGGCATGTGTGGTAGATATGACAGACCGGGCCTGCATGTGCGCTTGTCCGTGCATCCTGGTCACAGGGTCGTAGAACTCTAATCCTCGTAGGCCAGCGCGAGCCATCGATAGGAAGGTGATGTACTGTATGTCGTCCACATCCTTCTTATCCGTGATCTGGAGTGCCCCATGAAAAACGCGGCCCAGATGTATTTAAAAATGAAAATGGCTCACGCCGAAAACTTTGAGAATGTCGGTATTACTGATGACTACAGAGCGGTGGTATCAAGTCAATGTATGGCCCGGGAGAGGCTGTAAGCAGGAAAGGCGCTTACGGAAGAGGGCAACTGTCTCTGCCCGGCATTCTTCCATAGATGAAGACACCTCTCCGAGTACAGAACCGGGAGTCTGACCCGGTTTGTACCAAGACGAACTTCGCGCGCGGTTCAGATTTCACAAAAACTAGACGATGGCGGTGAAACTTACATCGGTTTGCCGGTAAGAGGGTTAATTACCTTCAGAGAGGTTACACTGGCTGAATGCAGGCTGGTTCGGGGGCCATACCTGCTCTGGGTCGAAGTTTTTCTTGCCATCGGCTTCTTCCTTGAACAGCTTTCCCGAGCCGTGACCTAGCAGTTCGTGGTTCGCGACCTGCACTTCGAATGACCTCGTTTCCCAATCCCTGTACAGGGCAAGGTCATCGGGATGGACGAAGGGGAACTCGTCTGGTAAACTGTTACGAAAAGCTCAGGGTCGGGCCGCTACTACGCTCTTACTTACCTGGAGACTTCGCGCCCAGGACGTTGGCGAGAGAGACGTTCTTGAATCCGTCTGATTCTCGGATCTCATAGTAATTCTGGGAGGAGCACCATTCAAACACGCCAGAAACACCTAGGCAAACTTAAACGCTCACGGGAATCTGGGGATATTCTCTCAGTTATTAGGTGACTGGACACCAAGGTGCGCTTACATTGATGCCAGCGGGAATGCCTTGGAGTTTGGCCCTTCACTCTGAGTTGAACAGATACAAAACGACAGGCTGACGTACCGCCAGTGGCGAATGACAGAACTTCAAGAGCGGTGAAATCCGGTTTCTTGAAGACATCGACCTCAAAGTCTTTTCCCCAAGGCAGGCCCTCGATAAGCTTTGGAGCGTTATTCACAAGCGTCTCGTATTTCGCGCTCAGCTCCTTGTTCACAATGGCCGTAAAGCCTGAGCCAGTGTCGAAGAAGAGCCCAGCAGCAGATCATAAGGCGGCTCACCTTCCCACTCGGCACGACCACCGTACGGATCCACATATGTTTCGATGAAACCGATGTAGCTCTCTACCACCGGGCCGACGTCCTTAACCCAGTGCCTAGAACCCTGCTTGTGTCTCTCGATGGACCCGCTCTGAAATCTGAACGCGGCGCAAGTCAGCTCAGACTGCGCCGCATCACAGGCAGCAGGCACGCACGACGCAATATATTCCTCAATCATGGCCCTCTGGTGCTCGTTGGCGGCGTAATTCTTCGCCTACATTCCCGTTATCAGAGCCATCGACTCACACATACAAGAGGGCATTATGTGTCGGCGTACCTCAGTAAGAGCTCTCACCACACGCGACAGGGGTCCGGTAAAGTCTCCATACCTGATGGTCAGTTTGGCATTGTCGCTCCCGCCCGGAAAGTCGTGCACCACATCCGGCTGGGTGTCCGCAGACGCAACCAGGAGGACGAGATCTCCCGGGCCGTTCTTCTGGACGCTACATCAAGTCACGATATAAAGTAGAACCATAACGCGAGGGAAACCGCAATTGCGTACCGAGTATTGAGTATATCTATCCCTATCTTTTCAGCAGCAGTCTGAACTGCGGCAACTTCATCGTCCGTGATGGGTTCCCCAGGGTAGTAGTTGCTGACGTGGCCAAGGTTGCGTTTGCCAATGAATAGACTCGCCTCAGGCTCCAAAGCATAGATGTGTTCTTTCAACTATAAAAGAGATATCGGATTACACGGGACAGCGAGAATTTGTTGGGTGACTGCGCACTTCATTCCAAAGCGGGACGGCATTCGCAGCATTGGGCGAGTTCTCAACGACTGCGGCGAACTTCTCCTGCGGAACGCGTGGGATAAACTTGGTAAATCCGAAACTTTTATAATTCGCAAGATTGGACAGCGCCTAGTAGCAGCACGGATTGTCAACGAGCTGAGCCACCGTCGGAGGATGGGTGGGGGAGTTTTTACTTGGCTGGCAAACTCGAGGACGCGACCCCACTCGTCGTCCGAGAGACCGGATTTCTCTTTCAGCGCACCGATGTCGGTAATCGTGCCGTTCTCGCTGAACGTGAGGATCAAGACATCGTATAGCCTCTCGTTGTATGGGGTCCACTGTCCCAAGATGATCCGAGCGCCTGCCCAAGAAGCCTCACCCAGGTAATGAGCATACTTTTTCTCGGTAGAACTATATAATACAAACGACGGGAAAAGAACGGAAAGAGGCCGGGTGGACGGGGTTAACGCGATTCTAGGGGAGGTAGTACTAACGGCCCGCGTACCTCAGCTGTGAAAAGGCCTCGCCGACTTGGAGGCTAACAATTGGCGCATTGCGGTCAGTGAGAAAGCGCTCCGAGGCTAAAGTTGATGAAGACATTTAGTAGTAGGCTTGGTGCAGTATTCAGTCCTTGTGAACTTGGAGCGCTCCAGCCAGTTCAGGCTCATCGATGAGGATCAAATCTCATCATCTGACTTATCTTCTCCGCGCAATGAAATGATCGCCTATCAGAGCGTCCACACGGCAAAGCCAGACCGCACCATGCGGCGGTCTTCAACCGGCGCAAACCAAACCAAAAGCCTGGGATGGTGTGACATGCTCACTTGTGTTTTACATTCGACACATTTTACGTTATGCCGTCTGGTCCGGAAACGATGAGCGAGGTAAGGACTCTCTACTTTCAACTTTCGGTAGCCTTTGCATGTATAGCCTCCCGGACGCGACCGTAATTCCCCCACAAGGCCTTCCACTCTACTTCCAGAATCCCTTCCCCCGTTCTCCCACTTCCATTAGTAGCCACACCAGCCCATCCCAAAGCGCGCTCATAGCAATCGAGAGAAGTCTTCAACGATTGAACGTCCCCCTTACCCTCATGCAGTACTCCCAGGAGGTTCCAAGCTTCCGCGGCGGAGCGGCGTGCGTCCCGCAACAAGCTCTTGGCAGGTTTTTTCATGGATACGGACTTTGAGTAATCTGCAAGAAGGGGCGCATCTGGGCTGGGAGGATGCGGTATTTTGGAATCTGGCGCCTTTGGATGGATCGTAGGCAGTCCGGACAGCGCAAAGGCAACTTGTTCGGACGACTGGGCGGCCTGAGATAACCACTTCATTGATTGGGCTGGTGGATTTTTCAATGCATATAAAACTTCTGCTAGGTGAATCGATATCAATGAGGTACGATGAAGGATGTACAAGGAATGGAGTGTTTGTGGCGACGATGGGGGTGAGGGTGGATCGGGAGCTCGAATGGAACGAAGAAGATCAAGCGCGGATTCTTCCAAGGCTTGCGCTTGGCGCAGCTGTCCGGAAGTTGCGTAGAAAGCGGAAAGTGAAACAAGAGCGGACGCGAAAACGCGCTGCCCTGCAGGCGAGGAGGGCGGTGACGCGGGGATAACGGGAATAAGCGGGGTTGTTTGAGTAGACTCTGTCGATGAAGATGACATTCGAATACAACGAGCCCACCAAGCAAGAGCATTGTCCGAATCCCCCAGCCGGAAATTCAAGTCTCCCAATTTGAGCGCTATGCGTGACGCAAGTGGTCCTTCCGCGGGCAATCGATTCCATACGCGCTGCAGGTCGTACCGCGCGTCGGACAAACCGGTTTTGGTTCCCATTCGTTCCGATACGTCAGCACGACGAATCAAGATATCGGTGACTGTCTGAAGGCCTAAAAGTCCCGCTGACTCTTTCGGCAACGCGATATCCAGCACACCATCGAGGAAACTGCGAGTGGTATCTAGACGCCTCTCGATGGGTGTTGCGTCATCGAAAGAGCTGATTCTATTGGAAGGAGGCTTGACTTGTTTTAAGGTTCCCGGAGACGTCCAATGATGCTCTAGCCATGCGCTACGCACGCCGTATCTTGCCATGAAACCTAGGGACGGATCAGTGCCTCCCATTTGGGATTGACCCCATCGCTCTGCTTCTACATCCCACTCCCATTCTATGCAGTTTTTATCTGATTCGGCAGCGAACTCGACCTTCTCGATCCAAAGGTGAGTTGCTGCAACGGCAGAGAGCAGCGTAATGCCGATTCCAGAAAATGCGAAGAAGCACCATTTAGTATAGCGCTTGAAGAAAGTGAAGGAATTCCGAGTGTACGTTGTGCGAATTTGGTCGACATTACCTTGGTTCCGGAGCCAAGGAGATACAGGATTAGAGTGATAACGTGAGGGAAGGGAAGAGGGCGGCCGAAAGACAGCGAGTCTCGTACGATTGACCGTCTGGACTCGGAGCATTGTCGAGGAGAGTACTGTAGGGTAACCGGACCGGACCGGTTCCCGCGCTGGCAGCAGCTCTTTCATCGTCTCCTTTTTTGGTAGATTGAAGCCCAAGTTTGGCCATCACGATTGCGTCGTTCAGCACTCAATTCAAACCGAAATAGCTGTCTCCTGAAAGCCTATCGTCACGGTGGTGGTGGCTAAGAGGGAGTCTAGAAGAAATGATCCCTACCGTATCTGGCTAAGCTGCTGACTGACTCTGACAGGTCGCGTGGAGGTTTGACGCCGCCAAGTTACCGAACCGCCGATCAGGTTGTTTCAGGATGATTTATGTTTATGAGAGGTACAGGAACTTTATTTCAAGTTCTATCGGCCATGACAGGACAGGCAGGTTCTGTTGAACAGACTGTCATGATAGATGATTTTGGCTTATACAAACGACAGCGTGACTAGGACAAAGTCGAATCCAATTCAATTAAAAGAAGTCACTCGGTCGGACGGTCGTCGGTCGACTGTGCCGTACTGTACTGTATATCTGATGACCCACCTATGATTCTAATCGCCGGTCCTCGCCGTATGCGCCCGCCTCGACCTTGAAATACTAAAGCCGAGCCCTGCTTCCGTTCTTTGGTCTGAGAGGACGTGCGACCACACCCCTGCCAGTGCCCATGCCTTCCCTCTCCTTCTGGCTGCTTTCCCTCCTCAGCACCACCCTCTCTCCCGCATTCGCTTCCCCAACCTCGACCTTCCCTAGGAACAGTGGAACGTCCTCACCTTTCATCACTGCTTCTTCTGACGGTCTATTTTTTCCTAATGGCTCGTGAGTATCCTTATCCTCTCCTCCCGTCTAAACTTGTACTCATCTCCTCCCAGCAAGTTTTCCTTCGTTGGAACCAATGCTTATTGGCTACCCTACCTAAACTCTGATGATGATATCAGCGATACTCTGGCCAACATGTCTGCGTCTGGTATTACTGTTGTTAGGACATGGGCATTCAACGGTACGAAGCGATACCCCCTCTCAAATTTTTTTTACCCTCCCTCATCCTACTCCGCATAGACGTCACCTCAATTCCTAACGCGGGCAGTTGGCTGCAGGTTATTGCAAACGGGACCACGAGGATCAATACCGGTCCGAATGGTCTCCAGCGTTTGGACAAGCTTCTTGAGCTCGCCAAGGAGCACTGCATTTATATCATCTTCTCTTTGACCAACAATTGGAACCCTACTTCCGACATCTCTCCGTCTCCCGCGCGTCGTTGGGCCTCTCCCACTCTCCCACGCAACTTCCTCTCTAATGACTATGGTAAGTATCTGACGCTCATTCGATCGTACGCACCATTTACTAACTGGACATCACTTGAGGCGGTATGGATGCTTACGTTCGGGAGTTTGGCGTAGCAAAGACACATGACGAATTCTACACCCACCCTACCATCCTGGGCTCGTTCAAGAACTATACTAAGGCTGTGATCTCGCGCTACATCAATCATCCTCAAGTCCTTGCCTGGGAGCTGGCCAATGACCCGCGCTGCAACTCGACCGTTTCCGCTTCGAGTTCCTGCGAGACGACCACCGTCACTCGATGGCACGCAGATCTCGCAACGCACGTCCGCTCCATCGACCCCAATCATCTCATTACCTCTGGGTATGCGTCTGTCTTTGCTACATACCTGGCTTGCCTTCTGACTTGCAACTCGCCAGGAATCACGGCTTCTTCTGCCCGTCATGCCCCAAGTTATTCCATAAGCCACCGCCACCTCCGCCGCCGCCGCCGCCGCCGCCACCACCACCACCGCGGCCCTCGCCTGCACCCGGAAGCACTCGTAAGCGCGCGGCGGGCGGTCTGTCCGTCTCGAAGCTACGCCAGATGATTACCTACGGAAAACGTGCTGCATCTCGTACCCCGGGTAGCCGCGGCGGCGTGAAGATTCGTGGTCGTTGGACGGTGCCGTGTAGGTGCCCGTCACTCCTCTCTACTTTGCGTGCTAAGCGGTGCCCTCTAGCGGAGGCAAAGAGGCAGACCGGTGGTGCCGGTCCTGCGTTTGACGGGAGCTTCGGTGTGGACTCTCAAGATATTCTGAGCATCCCAGAGATCAGTCTCGGTTCATTCCAGTTGTTCCCTGACCAGAACAATTATGGAGTCATGGGGACTCAGTTCACTCCTCCAAGCGCCGACTTTACTGGAACGGTTCAACTGGGCATCGTATGGATCGAAGCACAAGTTGACCTTGCTGTCAGGTGAGTATTTTTTCACCTTTTCCAACTGCAGTCTGCACCGCCTGACGCCAGCTCCGCGGTGTGTAGCATTGGCAAGCCAATGGTCCTCACTGGGTTCGGTCTTGTTACTGGGGACAACATAGCGCAATTCGTCCCCTTCAGCAATACCTCATCCGTTACAGAACCTCCGTCGCAGAACCAGAAGCGCAAGTCGTTTCGCTACACAGTGCTTTATTATCATTCGTCTAATAGAGTTCCTCTCTCTGCAGGCCAGTCCGCTGCGACAATAGGTACGGGTGTCACTGATCAACAACGTAACTCCGCGTATCAAGCATGGCTACAAGGTCTGTGCTGGCATTGCCGCTATACACAAGTCGATTGCTGATGTCCACTTTCTTGCAGTTGGGCTCAACAGTGGTTTGGGCGGAATGAATCAATACCAGGTCAGTGACTAGCTATAGGAGATTCCCCACGACGATTGACACGTTTTTCTTTTCTTAGTGGTCTTCGCAGAATCTGCAGCCCGCGGCTGGCACATTCGTGCAGAATCCGACAGGAGGAGGGACAATGGGTGTCTCTCCCAACGATGGTTACGGATTCGTTGGGTGAGTCATCGCGCTGTACCGTGATCACCGATCCATTGGACTAACATCGTGGCAGCGTCGGTCAAACTGCTGCACAACAAACCCTGAAGAACGCGAATCAAAACATCACATAAACTCGCGCGCCTTGCCACTCTTGACGACCCTTTCAGAGACGGACAAATTACGTTTTGGTTGGATATTATGGTTTCTCGTCCCCTTCTCGCCCTTTACGGCTGCGAGTGGACGCACACGATTTTTGTTTGACGAGTTGTTTTCTTGGATGACGTTGCTCCGAGAGCTTCTTTTACTGGACCCTTCTTTTACGACCGGCGCTGAATGGGACTTTCGGACATTTACGTTCGTATTACTTACTGAACGACATTTGTGGATGTTAGCAATGATTGATTTGTTATGCGCGAGGCGGAGCGAGAGCAAGAGAGTATTCTCAATGGCAAAGGACGGCCATTTGTCGACCATCAATTTTTGACGCTCTTCTGTGACTTATAACTCGAGTAACTCATGTTGGGATCGCCCATTGAACCGACTCGACAGCTACATTCAATTGTGCAAACTGCTGAATAAAATACGCCCGGCTGCCCTTCTCACTTGCCGGGCGAGGATCTTCCTTTCCTTTCCAAAAGTTCTTCACGGCGGTGATCACGGCGATCAGGGCGCGAGCAAATTCGTCACGCGCTTCATTCAGGTGAGACGCGTTTTCAGACGAGGTGCCGTATATCTGCGTGGCCAGGTTGTCCACGGCGGCTACGAGCGGCGGGGCAGAATCCAGCAGGTCGTCCAGCAGGGCGTTTGGTGGTGGCGGCGCCTGGGCGGCCGGGGCGCGGCGTGCGGCGGGTAAGAGGGCGGTGCGAACGTCATTGAAGAGCGCCGAGGTGCGCTCCACGACGGTCAAGATCTGGAGAAGGGAGGAAGGGGGGGGGGGGGTCACGCGATTAGAAGGCCCGAGATGTACGCGGGGTGAGAAAGCGCACTTTCTTGGCGAGTTGTATTTGCTCGGGGCTCTGCTTCCCAAGATCGAGCTCAAACTCAGGATCGTCCCAGCCGTCATCATTATCGTCATCATTACCGTCATCGTCAGGCGGGAAAGCCTCGATCTCGAGCGTCGACACCGCATCGGCGATGATGTCGGAGTGCTCGCGCCAGCGCTTGCGGACGGCAATCAGATTGGTTCTCGAGAGGCCTCGGGGTTCGTCCGCCTTGGCCTGTGCGATGAGCTCGTGAACGACGCCCGTCTTGGCGAGATATCCGTCATTTGCGGACCTCGCGTCGTCGTCGTCGTCTTTGCGCGCTGGTTTGGCGAGGAGGGAGAGGTGCGCGTGTGCGAGCTCCTGGAGCGCTGTGAGCACGCTCTTTGCCGTGGCGTGCACTTCTGCGGTGAGAGTGCGGCCGTGGACGTCAGGGAGGAATAACGATGCGTTGGACGCGAGCGTGGACGAGTGGGCTACGAGGTCCTTCAAGGGAGTGACGGCAGCAGAGTAGGTAGGGCCGGCGGGATTGAGGGCGATGGAGAGTTTCGTGGTGTTCGAATAGAGCACGGAGAGGATAGAGACGAAATCTGTTCGGAGTGTAGACAGCGGAAAGTTTTGCGCGTCGGATGGCGTTGCATTGTTAAGAGCTGCGATAGAATCTGTGGAAGTGCGAGAGAGTAAAGTGAGCAAAGCTTGTACCGAGACTGCGGAGGACGTCACGGTGGACATGACTCGGATGATGACCCACGTGGTCTTTGCCCGTCGACTCCTTTTCTTCCGACGCGCCGCGTCCAAGTTGTCAGTCGCGCGCGATGACCAGTTTGCTCAGGCTCAGACTCAGATTGTTCACTCCCACTGTCCCTTCGCCAGCGCCGTATCAGCTCAGAACTTTACATTCAAACCCTTTTCGGTATAAAGCATACCCGTTCTCCATTTCACTCTCTCACAATACCCGTCCCTCATTTTCCCATCATCATATCCAACTCCTACTCATCCCATCTCGCTCCATCTCTCTTGGCTCAATATTCTCCTCAAAGCCCTCTCCGACACCTTCCCCTCATGCGGTAGCTCACGTCGCTAGGATAGAAGCAGACGCGAACGCACATCCTTATGACGTCGAGAAACAGCTCTCCCTCTTCAAGGCTCTCTCTGACACAAATATTCGGCCTGCATACGAGCTCATTATAAACCGGTGGGAGAGGATGACTGAATTTGTCCGTCCGCTCTCCCGCCTTTTCGGACGTGTTCGCTGACCCCGCGATGCGGTTAATTTTTAGGATCCTGCATCACCCCTCCTCCATTCAGACAAGGCTTTCGAGTATTATCTTCAATCTCTTCTCAAAGCGAACAAAGAAGCATCGATCAATCCCGCCGTGCGCAGGCGCGAGTCTCTCCTTGCCACTCACCCGCTCACCACATCGTCATCCGCTCCCGAATTGCCTGAAGTTCCGTCCGCATCAGCAGAACAACCGGAACCCCCCACAGCGCCCCTCGTCAGTTCCCGTAGTCAACAAATCGCCTCTTCAGTCCTCGCAGGCACTACTGCCGAGTCCCCTTCTCCCCCTACTTCGGGATTGGGTTCCCCGGGCCAGCCTCTGTCTCCGGACATGGTCAAGCTTCTTGCAGCACTCAGCGCTGGCCAGGGAGGTAACGAGCACCCGGTCCATGTCATAATTAGAGAACGTGAGTCATACAAAAAGTTCATATCTTTTCGATGACGTCGACCCTTCGGGTCGATCGCAGGTAAAGGCGCTTGGATCCCGAGCTTTGCGCGCTTTTTGGTCTTTGCCGGCATAGCCACTTTCTGTAAGTCACCCTTTTTTACGTCTGCGCGACAGTCGATTCTGACGACTATATGCAGTCATCCTCACCGCACTTTCCGTCGTGGTCGAGAACTCTGGGCTCGTCAAGGCTGCTCCCCGTCAATCTGAATTCGAACCTCATGAATCGAACAAACCCGTTCGCTTCAGTGACGTGCACGGCGTTGACGAGGCCAAGGAAGAGCTCAAAGACGTGGTCGAGTTTCTGAAGGATCCATCAAGGTTCGCCGAGCTTGGTGGGAAGCTCCCCAAAGGCGTGCTGCTCACCGGTGAACCCGGAACGGGCAAGACGATGCTCGCGAGAGCCGTGGCGGGTGAGGCCGGTGTCCCGTTCCTTTTCGCGTCAGGGTGCGTACCTGCGCCTTCTCTGGCCTATTGATTCATCTATTCCAACAACGACGAAGCTCCGAGTTTGACGAGATGTTTGTCGGCGTCGGCGCCAAACGCGTACGCGAGCTCTTCGCGACCGCGCGGAAAAGGCAGCCTGCGATCATATTCATTGATGAGCTCGACGCGGTCGGCGGCAAGCGCAGCGCGCGTGATCAGCAGTACATGAAGCAGACCCTCAACCAGTTGCTCGTGGAGATGGATGGATTCTTGCAGGATGAAGGTGTGATCGTCATCGCCGCGACTAATTTTCCCGAGTCTCTCGACGAGTGCGTACTCCCATTCAATTTAACCCCGAATGAAAAGTCTCACGGTGTCATCGGCCCCAAAAGAGCTCTCGTGCGACCAGGACGTTTCGACAGACATATCGCCGTCCCGCTACCTGACATTCGCGGACGCGCACAGATCCTAGTACATCACATGAAGGAAATCGTCGTCGGCCCCGATGCCGACCCCATGATTTTGGCACGGGGCACCCCAGGGTTCTCTGGCGCCGACCTGCAGAACATGGTCAAGTACGTTTTTTTTTTTTTTTGCAATCGTCAGCCCCCATTTTCCTGGTATTAACGGCCAAGGTCAACTTAGTCAAGCTGCTATTCAGGCTTCCAAAGAAGGGTGCAAGGCAGTTGCGTTGACACATCTAGAATGGGCCAAGGTCAGCACAGGTTCTTTCTGCATCATAGTTGCGTTAATGTGTGCTCTCGCGCGCGTAGGACCGCATTGTTATGGGGGCGGAACGACGCAGCTCGTATATCGACGAAAAAGTCAAGCGTCTTACTGCATATCACGAAGGTGGTCATGCTCTCACGGCGCTTTATACCGAAGGCGCGATGCCTTTACACAAGGTCACCTGCATGCCACGTGGACACGCACTTGGAGTTGTACGTCTTGCCTGCGTCCTCTCCCTCTCTGCCCAAAAAATGCTGACGAGGCCGTCATGGGGCAGACATCCCAACTACCGAAAGACGATAGATTGATGGTTACACAAAAGGAATTTTTGGCTGACATAGACGTTGCACTCGGCGGTCGCGTTGCAGAGGAGCTCATCTTTGGCTCAGAGAACGTCACGAGCGGCGCATCGTCCGATCTGCAGAAGGCGACTGCCACTGCTACTCGGATGGTGAAGGCAAGTCTGCCCAGCTATATGTCGACTTTAGCAGCGAGATGACGCTTTGTTCCGTTCGCGCAGAATTGGGGATACTCAGAAAAGATTGGTCCGGTGTATCTTAGCGATCGAGAAGAGGGCATCTCTGCAAGCAAGCGGGAGGAAATCGAGGGTGAAGTACGCAGGTGGGGGTTTATCCACCTTGCTTTTGTAGTCATCCCGTTGATGATCGCATTCTTCATCACACAAGATTGCTTCAAGCCGGTCAGGCCCGGGTCTTTTCTCTTCTCCGATCGAAGCAGCATGAACTGCATCGGGTGCGTCCCCTTTGTGTTGGCCCGCGGTCCGCTCTCTAAAGTACGCATGTACAGCTTGCTCTCGCACTCATCGAGCACGAAACACTCGACATGGAAGAAGTGAAGAAGGTGATTCAGGGAGAGCCTATACGAAATATCAAAGACGTCGTGAGCGAGGATCTGTCCCGCTTGGGTGTGCCCGCTCCTGAGCCACCATCGGTAGTAGCCGCGTCATAGCATAGCACATCGCATAGATTTTGCTTCCGGGGTTTTTTTACTTACTGTAGCATATCCTGAGTGCCCCATTGGTCCGATGCGAACTGAGATCGCGTGACTGAGGTACTGTACTGTACAATTGCATCTAAGGGACGGGGGGTCTCAAATGTCGCATACGGGACTTCTCGTGCCTCTGCGGGTCTCCGTTGCTAGGCCTATGGCTGACTGGAGGAAACCTCGTTCTGTGATACGTAGCGGCAGAGAAATTCTCTGCCAAAGTGTCTCAAGGACTCGACTGAAAGGGCTCCCCGACAGTGGAGTGGGGTTTCCCAGGTTGGACAGAGCGATCAATCCGCGGATCTTCTGAACTTGGATTTTTAACGCATGAAGTGCCCATGGGGAGGGTCAACATCGGGAGTAGACGGCGGAAGAGTCAAGGTTTCCGAGTAAGGGCAGAACTAGCCATATCCGGACACCTATGGTCCGGCGAGAGGCACGAGGCATTGATGAATTGCTGCATTGCACACAAACAGCATGGGAGAAGACGATGGAGAATATGAGAAGCAGTGGGATATATAATAACTTACGCATGCGATTTCTGCGGAAGCACGGAAGAAAGGTGAAATGCAGAGACGTAAAGATCCGCAAGGGAACTTTGCAGAGGGGCTTCTACGGATTTCCAGAATTTTGAAGCTTACAGGTGAGCTTCTACCTAGCGTAAGTGAGTTGCCCGACGAGCCGATGAGTTATAAGGGAGGTAATCGGCCCCTTCGCGTACGGGTCTAGGTACGTCACTTACGGCTACATCATACGATTCATACCCTTTGTCTGGAACGAAGGTGCGGTGGAGGGACCAAAACCCGCACGAATTCGGTGTGGCCATGTGGAGGAGTAGGTCCTGTAGCAAGGCGCATGCTATGGACACAGTGCCCATACATTATCGTCCGCTGCGATCGGAAAACGTGCACTATTGTATCAGTCATAACGCCGTTGGAAAAAAAAAAAAAATAAGGTGAGTGAATGGTGCAAGTACGTATCGTAACGTAGGACCAAACGCGGTCGCTTCAATTACAGCTTCCTTGCGGCGTTATTGTGTGCGCCTGACCAGAAGGGATATAGTAGATACAATAAAAGAAGCCTTCGGATGAACCAACTTCCCAAGAGACCATCGGAATAAAAAGGGCGTGAACACATGTTGACTTCAGGAACTGATCAGCCACGTTTGGACAAATACGTTAGCGCGAATTAGTATAAACCGCTGCCCAGAGCGGTAATTGTGAGTCTCATTCTTGTCCATGCCCTGAATTTGAGCACCACTAGTCGAGGGGCACAGATAAGACGAGGGTGACAGCCCAGAGTAGAATAGCCAAGCAAAAAAAGAAAGGACAGGCCGAACACGAGTATCGGCAAAAAGCGTGTGCGGGAGCCGTTACAGTAATGGCGAAGCTTCTGTCATCTTGGCGTCGGCGTGGGCAGAAACGCAATAAATCGAATGTGGGTGGGAGCATGTGTCATTTAACTTAGTTTCCGCGGACCTGAGACCAACGCATGTCGCCATGGAAGACAAGCGTGGAATGTCAGTGAAGGCGAATTTTTACAGATGTGGGGCAAGTTTGTAGTCTCGACACGTTTCAACTGCTGAAAAGACCCGACAGACGCGGGGAAAGCACGATACGTGTACGATCGTGCCGTACAGCTCACGAAAAAGAAAAAAAACCCGGATCTAGACTGTAGGAAACCCCAAGGATGCCTGGATGCGTAAGTATAGTACAAACTTGGTCCCGAACGGAGACTGCCTAGTTGCGTATTATAGGTCTATCGTAGGCGGAAAGCGTCCATATTCTGAAGAATATTCTGACGCAAGTTCTGACGCAAGTAACCAAGCGTTCTTAGCGCGATTTCGGTTTGCGGAGTACTCCGTGCTTCTGGCGGCCGGCGGCTAGTCGGGGCGTAAATTGGCGAAAGAAGGTTACCAAGTTTGCCGCCTTGTTCCTCTAAGGGACAGACAACCCCTGTCTGCGTGCACGGGTGCTGTATGTATTCATCTCATTATTTGTGAAGAGGGCCGTCCTCACGGAGGGTTGACGTTCCGCTGGGGCCGCGGCCAGTGGGGTCGGTTCAGCTTGGCTTTTTTGTCGATCTCAAACTTAAACCAACGATTTGATCAAATAGCCTCGTTCTTACCTCCCCTTCCTCCCTGCCCCCGCCCACCGACGACAGCCCCTACCTCCGCCGACGACCCTCAGGTCCGCTTTCTCCATTCGCCACCCTTCCCTTTTTCGAAGCTCACGGACAAAGCAGATGTGCCACAGGCATCTCAGCTTTAACGAGAGTTCCATTTGCGGTCATTTAATCCTCACCGAAGAGCGCAACGTCGATTGCCAAGATTCCGGATGTTATAATAGTTCTACGCATCCTCTTGACTGTGCCGCCCGATCCGGTCGTAGTCATTGTCGGTGTCGTAGATATTATACGTACGTTTTATCCCCCGACTCATCTACGTCCCCCTCATACTCCTTAACACGTCAGCCAACCTGAACGCGTAGTCAAAACAGAGCAGGTATTATTTACATTCCAACCTGCCCTGCGTTCTCAATTAAAACCTGCAATTAGTTGTCGATTAAATGTCCTAGATGCTCCTTGCGGTCTCCGTAGCTCAATCGACGTCTCTCACCTCATCCTCCTCTAGTTGTAGCGTTCTCGTACACCATCTCGCACCGTGACTTCTGTACCGTTATATGTCCAGGTCAACCTCACCTAGCACCCTGTCTGGGAAAGCAGCGTCCTCGTAATAATCATCTTCATCCATTGGCTCTCCCAGTCCTGCCTGGCTAGCTTGCGGTCGCTCAACCGCTACGGCGATAGTTTGCTCCGCCTCCGCCTGCCGTTGCGCTGCTTGTGCCTTCTCGACATCCTCCACCGTCCACAATGATATCCCGGTGGAGTTCTCACCCGCATTCTGTGAGATCGTGCGCATGAAGAGTTTTGACAGTGTCAAAGCCATATCTGTTGAGAGGTTTGCCGCCGTTTCGGTTATATACTGGTTGATCCACCGTGGCAGCTTTGCCCGTTTGTCTGCACGCGCGAAGCGCTAGGGATAATACCCCAAAGCGTGAACTCGTCTAACTTTCAGTGGCCGCGACAAATGATCACTGACGAACCTTATCCGCAAAAACCATGAGGCCCCAGTCAGTCTTCCCTCGCAGCGCACGGCCGACGCACTGGGCTGCGTTTCGAATTGCGTCAAAACCCAGGAATTCGGACTCGCGTATCCGATAAGCGTCACGTAGGTACTCCAAGCGCGCCTTCAATATTCGGCTTTCTGTGTACTGGTACGGGACGCTGATATGAAACAATCAGCAAGAACCGCAAAACAGGTTCTTTGCGGACTAGAAAACCTACCCAAACATGATCACAGCCCGGCCATAGTTGTGGTCAAAATCAATTCCTTCGGATACCTTCCCTCTCGCGACGGACAAAAGAACAGCGCCTCGGCCATTGTCACATGCCTAGGCTTAGGTTACCTTTGCTGATAGAGGACTACAAAAATAAAACGTACCCTTCGATAATTCTCGAGTGCGATGCTCGTCTCATTCGCGTCGGGTGTCTCAACGAAAATGAGCTTATGTTTCCACACTTCGTTCAGGATGCCCTGCGAGAAAGAGACTTGTTACATTTACTTCAAGATATGGCAGATGAGATCATAAATGCGTACCATGTCATTCCAAGCCGCGACGATGGACTCCATGTAGAGGTAGCTTGGGAAGAAGGCAACGACGCCATCAGGAACAATCTTGCTATATTCCACCAATATAGTCCCGAAATTCCGCACAACGGCGGGGTCGTTTCGCACCTCGAAGCGAGAGCTAATGGCGACTTGATCACTGCCTCGGGTTATGACCTGAGTTAATTTCACAGTCAATTGCATGCCATCAGCCGGAAATGACGAGGTTGTGACTCACAAGAGGTAGGAATGCATTGCGCGTCAGGGTCATCGCATACGTCTCCTGAACCACAGGGGTAAACTGCAGCATTTTAGGGTACATGTCAAGCGGTGAAATTGTTCCGGATGTGATAACGACGCTGCTGAAACGTTCAAACACGGGCTTGATAGCAATGGCCGGGTCCATGCAGCTGATATGACGATTGAGCATACACCTGCAGAGAGGGGCTGAGGCGTCCTAATACAAATACGTACACAAAGTGGAATACCGGGTTTGGCACTGTCGCATTGTCTGTTTCAAATGGTTCGAGAATGAGGAGGAATCCTACAAGCCCTTGTCAGTTTATATGCGGGGATATTAATAGAGGGGTGCCTGAGCGTCAAGAACCTTTTTCGTACGTAGAGACAAGTGTCGCGAAATTTGCGACTTTTTGCAGGGACGAGTATTCGTCCAGTCGGTTGAGCTCGAGAGTCCGAACTAAAGACTGTAATCGTTCTGCACAGAACCTGTCCACGGAAGGTGTGTTATCGCGATGATGTAACTTTGTGGTGAATTATGCCCAGGGGCTGGCCTACCGGAGAGGCCTCCTTTCAATATAAGTGATGTCTTTCAAATGTTGAAGAAACGATAACGGCGTCTCAGCAACAACGTGTAACACACGCATGCGAGTCTGGTGAGTCATTGACATATGACATGAGACTTTTTTCTGAACAAGATCTAAAGACTCCACCTTAAGATATTCGACAAGCCGTTTGAGGAAAGCTACGAAATGCTCCGCCTTTCGGATGTTTCCAGGTACAGCTTCCGTAAGGAGATCTTCAGGGAGAACTAGGGCACGGTCAGCTGCATTGCAGTGGCGGATAGTGCCTTGGACAGACCTGGGTTACTCATGAAAGCGTCCTCGTCAGCAGCGGCCTCCTGCAGTCCTTCTACAAGCTTGGCATATTCATCTTGTAGCTTCGAGGCATCTGTCTTCTTAATCCTGGAGTATCACTTAATACATCACACCTGCAACTCAAGGATTAGAGGAGGGAACTTGCTCGTCAATCTTATCTGCGAGCTTGTCTACACTTCGAGCGGCCGCGTCGAGCATCGGCCGAGTCAAATCAATACTCAGCGACTCAATGCACACATTATCTAGATCATTTGGCGCTTAGACATAGGAAGGAGGTACAGCGTCCTCATTACGCACCTATGTTATGCGCTTCATCGAACACGACAATCGAGTCTTTGGACATCTCCTTGGAGACCTGCTCTGCAACTTTCGGATCGAGGAGGTAATGAAAAGAGTAAATGATAGCATCGACAAATGGCATCTCAATCATAAATCAGTCCATCATTGTGAAAGAAGGAAGATGCTAGCAAACCGAACGTCGGATAGTAAAATACGGACAAGTCGCAGTGTCTCGCCCACGTTGCAATATGTCTGCCAAAGTCCAGATGCCAGGTGCCAAAACTGTCTCGTTCGGGATGTTATTCATGTTCTTCCGGTACGCCTTTGAGTGATCGCACGGTGCGGAGCTACCCTGAAGATACCCACCTCATGGAAGCTACATACTTCCACGGAACCAGGCTCTGTTCTAGCCTTGTTTACCACGGCAGGATTCGTGAGGTCTCGACATCGAGCATCTACGACCTTGCCTTTTTTCTCCTTGGACACCTTCGAACATGAGTCACGAATGGCACCAACTGCTAACAGAGCCTCATACTTCGGGGTGTATGCACAGGTTCTTGCGACTGGTCAATCCCAAGCCGGTGAACGCCTTTTCCTTCTCTCGTTGCCCTTCTGTCTCTGCAACCGATATGCGGTATTCCATCAACCGTTTTAACTCAGAAAGGGCCTTCTCGATCTCGGGGACTGTTCGAGAGCAGTATATAAGTTTGCGCTTCACGGGGAAGAACTGGAAATCAAGGGCAGTCTGAAGCCTATTTCTCGAGGGAATTGGATGATGATACCTGCTGGTATGAGACGATTAGGGAGAGTAAGGACACCGTCTTCCCCGTCCCCGAGGGCATTTCAAGCACGCAATGTCCCTGCCTCACGACACACGAGTGAGGGATAGCCAGCGAAGCGTAACCCATATGTACACACCGTTGCGTCTAAGGTTCGCTTCAAGTCACACATGTACGCATATTGTTCTGTATATAGTGAATATGGGGATATTGTTTATGTGTACGACGTACCAGGATATATTCGATCATAGGGGAATATTATCTGCCAACACCGGTTACTCAATTCTGTCAAGAAGTACAAGATAGCGCACAGGAAGGTCGTCAATGAAGAACTTCATGACCCCGTTTTGTTCTGTTCTGAAGGGGCCGCCAACGACGACTAAAGCAAGCAACGGTACTAGTAATCGAATTTTGAACGCGTTACAAACCCACGGCGCGTCACAGTCACGTGAAATTAAGCGACATCGGCTAGTACTAGTACTAAACAAAAGTTACAAAAAATTCTAACAAACTAAAGAATATCTCTGTGTAGCTTATGTCCAAGTGTCCGGTCAGCAAAGTCAAGAAATGTCTCTACCAAAAGGTGGCAAAATCATATCTAAGGGCTCCTCGAAGGTACGATCATCGACGACACCCGATGTGGACTCTGCAGGATAGATTTGTACGTTCTTGGGTAAGCACTTGGGTATTTTGAAACCCGATGCGGACGTGACATGCGAATCCATGACTATTGTCAACCTGTGATCGGCAAGGTGTTCGCGCGTCGTGCGTCCTTCGCTCCACGAGAGCAGTGCGTCGACGTCCAACGCCTTCGGACGGATGAGGCAAAGCGTTGATAGTCCGGGAAGAGTGTCTATGTCCTCCGAATCCCGACGCGGCGCCACTAGGCCTTCCACAACGTTAGAGACGTCCATGTCGGCGAGGTAGAGCTCTTTTAGAGCTGTCAACCGTCCAAATAGACTTTTCCATCCCTCGGCGTGGAACGATAGGGTGACTTTCCCGAGGCTGAGGCACAGTACTCGTATTTGTGCGCAAGGAATGGATCGCAAAAAGCTGTTGAGAACGGCTTCTGGCCACATGTCGTGGGGGTCCAGGCCCCGAAGGGGATATGACAAAGAAACACCCGACTGGCGGGAGGTGGCGCTATATCGGACTGAACACTCTCCAAAAGCTTTCATATCACCTCGGAGCGAAAGCCTTTCGACAGTCCCGAAAGTGGGTAGAAGGTGAACATCTTCTGGGAAGGGAGATGGTAAGAGCTCGTCCAAGTATGACGGGTCCATATCTCGATGCACACGGATGCAGCACTGGCAGGGGAGTCGGAGATGAGAGAGCACCCGCGATGCCAACACCCTCTCTGTTGAAGTTGCGACAAAGCACAAAAGTCGCATATTGGGCAAATGGACGGGAAGACGGCTGTCTGACGTGCGAATGGAGGGGCCCGCGTCGTCCAGTAGGAGCTCTTCGAGGTGAGGGTTCGCTTCGAGGAGGTCGAGGAATTCTGTCATGGAAGGTCTCTTGTCGAACTGGGATTGCGAACTCAACGCCAGGTGTGTTAGGCGACCAAATGCGTGCCCGGGATATGGCGAGAATGATTCAACTTGGAGATGCGTCACACATGATATATCGCCGCCAAAGATTAATGGAAGAACGGGAGAACGGTAAGAACCCCACATCGCGGTGCACAGACGAACGGTTTTGAGCCTAGGGGCCAAAAATCCGCACGTGGATGAGAGAAAGCGCGGAACATCGTATGGCGAGCATTTGAATGGGACAAAGATCGACACGCTTTCGATTCGAGATGAATATGGCGAGAAAAAATTGGATATCTGTTCTCCTCGGAAAAGAGTTGACATAATAATGTTGAGAGGTGCATCCTTCGACCTCTCTAGGCAAAGTGTTGCGAACTGAAAGTCATGGATGGCGCCCTCCCGAAGATGGATTGTAGTCCAGAGTGCCGGAAATCCGAGGGCCGTTTGACGCCAGTGATGACAAACCAAAGAGAGAGTAATGATCCGGCGCGCTGGGTGAGGGTCCGCTTCCGTCATACTTGCTAATTTGAAGATGTGGGCAAGAATTTCGATGGGAAGTCGGTTGATGGTGGCTTCGGTGTTTTGATGGCGAGCGAGAACTACTTGCAGGCGAGGGAGGAGTGCCCCAAGCTTTCGCACCTCGGACTGACGCGAGTAAATTGAGTAATACAGTCTGTCTGTCAAATCTCAGATAACTAACATTAATTGAATTGGCACTCCCGCTGAACGCGTTCTATCAGCTTTTACGTCTCGTCAAGAAACGGCTCTGGAGCATACTTTGCAGATCCGGGTTCGTCCAGGGAAAGGCCATTGTCGAATCTTTCTATGAGCGCTTGTAGTAGTGACGAGGTATTGACGCTGGACAAAAAGGCTGGGGGTGACATGGGTAAAACTTCCTTTAGGCGCCTAATTGAGGTACGTCAACGTCTGTATTTATACCCACTCTAGTCCTTTGATGCCGCAACCGTTATGGACAGCTCCGACATTACCGCTTCCCCCGCGTGTTCTAGGGTCAAAGAATAAAGACTCGCTTGACTTACGGGGGCTAAAAGTGTATGTAAATCGCGTAAGCCGTCCTCGTTGCCCGGAATATGATAATGGACATGCATGCGGCGGTCTGTGAGGCCACCGGAAACGGAGACACCATCGACATGATCTCTGGTGGTATTACTCTTGTTGTTGGAAGACTGTTGCCAGTCTGGAGGGGGAAAAGACATTGCTCTCGCTACCCCGTGATAGTGTTTCATTTCGTGCCTCGAGGCGAATCCAGCAACGGCCAGGCATCTCCAACCGTTGTTGGATATATGACCTGCCAGATACCGATAAAACGGTGCGGGAGAATGGAAGATATAATGATCCAGGTAAAACCCACAGGGTCGCAGTTAATCTGCGTCAGGGACGTCTCCTGCCACCTTTCCCTTCGCACTAACCTCTCCTTGCCTTGTGCGCTCCCAATCTCGCCGGCGCTCATCCCTCTCGCGTTCCTGCCTGAAAGCAACGGCAAGGATGTTAGGCCAGAGAGCTCCGCTGCGACGGGCCTGCAAGCGTTCCACAAAAGACATGATCTTGTCGTGTTGGGCGCGTAAGTTAAAGACGTGCTCCTAAGTCAACACCGCGGTTGAGAGCAAGAACGACCACACAAAAGAAGAGCTTACAGCATCTGCGGCGCGCCGCGCACGATCCTCCTCCCGCATTCTATCCAATTCCCTTCGTCGCTCTTCCTTCTCTTTCAAATTTAGGCCTGCACGTGGAGTGGAGCCACCAGACTAGGAATTGTATGGAGCCTCAAAACATGACCTCGATGACGGAGGGACGTACATGCTTGAAAAGTGACTCGTACACACTCTTGTCATTTAAGTTGACCTCTTGTTGATTATTGACTCGTTTTGGTCTCTTCAATACCGACAATGGGTCCACGGTGTCTTCCTGCGCAAAACCAGGGTCACCCTTTACTTCGGGGGGCTTGGTGCCAGGTTTTCCTGTTGTTGGTTGGGTCGAGGTACCACTCGTGGAAGGAACAGCGCCAGGTTTGTTCTTTTTGATGGGGGGAAGTCGCTTCTTTTTAAACGGGGGAAGAGAAACGGATGTGGATTCCTCTTTAGCAGCGTCTGGGACGACCGCGGGAGTAGCGGCGTTAATGGATGACTTTGCATCCGGTGCGACCGCGACATTGACTTCCCCTTCTGGCTCATCGACAGACAAAGCCTCGTCTCTGGTGCGCTTTGATCCGCCAGACTGGTTGCGATCCCTTGCCCTCGTAGAGATGGGTTTGCGTTCGTCCTGTATTGAGGGATCTTCCTGTTCCACATCTCCCTTTGCCTTGGGTGCAGGTTTCCGCTTTGGCTTGGCTTCTGATCGTGGGGGAGATGGCTCATAATCATCCTCTTCTGAGTCCGTGGTTACCCGTCTTCTGTTCGACTTGCGACGTACGGTGGAAGGTTCTGGAGCCTATAATAGATAGATTGTAAATAAATAAAAAAAGGAGGGCGAGTACGTTGCAGGAGCATGTGGTACCGTTTGATTCGCGTTACCCTTCTTGGGTAGCTTGATAGTGAGCGACATGAGTAATGAGTGATGTTTAGATCACTTGTCCGAGACAAAGACCGCGATATACGACGGCCCGGATGTTCCTTGTTTTTGTACGGCCCGGCTATGCCTGGGACATCTCTCCCGCTGACCGTTCGAGGTAGTGAAATGGTATCCTTACTTCTACGGACTCGCCTCTTGCACCGTTTCACTGGCTGGACAACTACACTAGCTAGAAACTGTCAAAGTACATCAGCTCCTTCGCACATTCGAGTCCTCGAGGAAACATATCTTACCGATGACTACACGAACCTGACACCGTCAATCTCCTCAAAACTCTCCAAGCGTTTGCATGCACAGAAAGGACATCCGATCAGCACACTGCGCAGTCTTATAGAGAACCATTTCCCGGACTTTGCACATCTCTCCTCACTATCACCCATCGTTACCCCATACCAGAACTTTGACTCGCTCTCCTTTCCAGTAGACCACCCTGGCAGAGCAAAGACAGACTCTTATTACATTAACAGGAATACGATGCTCCGCACGCACACCTCGGCTCATGAGGTCGAAGTATTCGCCAAAGGGGCCGAGCGGTGGCTGCTCACCGCGGATGTATACCGACGCGACGAAATTGACGCGTCGCACTATCCCGCCTTCCACCAGATGGAGGGAGCAAAAATCTTTGGCACTGACGCGTCAAGCATCGAGAGGGTCGAGCAAGAGAGCCAACAACTCGAGCGCCAGCTAGCCGCATCCAATATCGTCATTGAAGACGTCCAACATATCTCGGAGACCAACCCAGCACAGCCCTCGCATGATGTGCGTAGTTCGGAGGTCACCGCAAAAAATCTAAAGCTCTGCTTGAACAGCTTATTGTATAAACTATTCGCTGGGGTCGCTGGTGCTTCCAAGAATGACCCTCTCCGGGTCAGGTGGATAGAGGCATATTTCCCCTTTACAGGCCCCAGTTACGAGGTTGAGGTTTTCTTCAGTGGAAAATGGCTCGAGATCCTTGGCTGTGGTGTTGTTCTTCAATCGACGCTTGATCGCGCAGGTATGTCACAACCGACTGTGGCAGACTTGTAGCTCAAAGGAAACATCCTTGTTGGCAGGTATCCCAAACAAAATGGGTTGGGCTTTCGGCCTGGGACTCGAGCGTATCGCTATGATTCTCTATTCCATCCCCGATATCCGGCTGTTCTGGTCTGAAGACCCACGGTTTCTCTCGCAGTTCACCCATGGCAAAATCAACGCATTCAAGCCATATTCCAAGTATCCTGCTAGCTACAGAGACGTCAGTTTCTGGAAGCCAGACACCGATATGCACGACAACGACCTATACGATGTGGTGAGGGATATTGCTGGGGATCTGGTTGAGGACGTCGCCATCGTACGTGATTGTTGCTCCGATGTCATGTTGTCTCTCCACATCTGTCGCGAAGATTGACAGATTCACGCACCCGAAAACGCAGCGGCGCAGCTTGACTGTCCGTGTCGTCTATCGTTCATTTGACAGGTGATTTCGACGTTTTTAGAAGCCGAAAATGGCGTTCATGCTCTTGCAGGTCTCTAGTGAACGATGAGGTCAACGTATTACAGAGCCAGGTAGTTTCACGCCTGAAGGAGCGAATAGGAGTTGAGATTCGATGATTATTAGTGTGATAATATATGAGGAGTGTGCGGGGAATGTCTCCCAATCTACGGTGTGAATGTGTGTCTAGGTCTCACATATAGCAATCATACGCTACAGTCCTAGCATGGGCACAGCTATAATCATGACGTTTCCTGAGCGACACCAACTTGTGCGGCGCGCAGAACTCGATCCTTGATTGTATAGCCGATTTTTTGGCAGTCAATGACTGTTCCAGGTTCTTTGCTTGGCACGGGCGCCTGGTATAACGCTTCGTGCTTATTAGGGTCGAACTTATCGCCTGTGGGATCGAAGGGTTTGACTTGAAACTTGAATAGCGTCTGCAATAGAAGACGCTGGGTCATCTCAACGCCGTGGTGCAACTCTTGCAAGTACGCGGAAGGGGATTTGTTATCTGGCGGCTGTGATTGGGCAGAACCTGGCGAGCTCGCCTCGGCTGGCGATGCGAGAACGGATTCGGGTACCGATTTGAGTGCGAGGGACAGCACATCTGCGGTCTCGAGGAGGTCTCCGGCGAAACGAGTGATGGCAAAGTCTCGCGTTTGCTCCTTCTCACGAGCTGCGTTTCGCTGGAGATTCAAGAAGTCGGCTTGGAGGTATCGTAACCGATTCTAAATTTTACGGCAGGTCCGAAAGGGCATTTGGGTATTCAGGGATGGAAATGAGCGTACTGTTAAGTCTAAGACTTCGTCCTCCTTGGCCTTTAGTCTAGCCTGAAACTCTGACAGCGGAGGAGCCGGCTCAGGTTTGTCCTCGGCCTTCTGCTCGGCATCCCCTGAGTCCTCCGAAGTTTCCCTGGCCTTTTCTGATGCCGTTTCGGAGTATGTTCTGAAACATATCGCGGCTCTCCGATAAGCGGGGCAGTATGAACGAGTCACGGCGAGGGGAGACAGTGATGAGGTGGCAGACCGGAGAAGGTTCAAGGTGGCGCGACTCATGATAACGGGGAAGGAAAGCAAGGGGAGTAAGACGGCTTAATGAGGACTAGAATAGTGGTATAAAGGAAGCTGCGTTTTGTGGGTGTCGAGTGATGTCTTGAACCGAACGATAACGCGACTCTTCTTGCTGAGAAATTAAAAACTGGTCGCGTGAGCCACGTGCGCGGAGCGGAAACGAAATGAGAAATGGACATTGACATTCGACTTGATGACGGGTGCTTACAGTACTACTACTCGTCCGTCGTGGCTGGGGTTGATTGGCAGTTGAACCAAGCTGTAACTTTACAAGTCTCTTTCGATAAATCACCGCTTTCATGTCCCAACTGGGCCTATACACTCTTTCAACGGTCTAAAAATAGTAGCTCCGCCGTTTGGCCGAGTGATGATGCAAAATCTGCGCCCAGTGCCAATCCAGCGGTTACAACGATTCTTACCACCTCACTGTCTCCCAATGGCCTCTGCAATTTCTGCAAAAATCATAGATGGGACCGCCATCGCAAAGTCATTATATATGCGCTTTACTTTTTGAAAGAACATTAATCATACTACTCCAGATCGATTCGCGATGAGATTGCCCAACGAATCAATACGCTCAAGTCCAGATACCCCCGCTTTCAGCCCCAACTAACTATAGTGCAGGCCGGTGCGCGACCCGACTCTAGTCTCTATGTTCGCATGAAGACCAAGGCTGCCGAGGAGGTCGGCATTCTCGCCAAGCATATCACTCTACCCTTAGAGTCTACAGTAGACGAGGTCGTAGATGTCGTAAAAAAACTCAATAGTGATAATACTGTCAGCGGAATCCTGGTCCAACTCCCTCTGGGTGACCATATCAGCGCCGATGGGGAGCGCATTGTTACTGAAGCCATCAGTCCGGAGAAAGACGTGGATGGGTAAGCCCGGTCCTGATCTATCGCATACATCATAGTTTGTGCTCACTACATGTGCGATAACACAGTTTCCATGCTTACAATATAGGCCACCTAGCTTCTCGCGCTTCGTCGCCGTTATTTACACCGTGCACACCCACTGGGATCATACGTCTTCTCGAGTCGACGGGCATCGAAGTACCTGGAGCCAATGCTGTTGTACTCGGTCGAAGTGATATCGTTGGGAACCCCGTGACAGTGATGTTGCGCAGCAAGGATGCAACCGTTACACAGTGCCACAGTAAGACCAAGAACCTCCCCGAGATTGTAAGCAGTCACACCCCATACGACGGCAACCCTGTTCATGACTTTAAACTAATTTAGGTGAAGAATGCGGATATTCTCGTTTCTGCCATTGGCCAACCTGAGCTGGTAAAGGGCTCTTGGATCAAGCCCGGCGCGGTAGTGATTGACGTTGGTACAAATTATATCCCAGGTATGCTAATCTTGTCCTTGTCCTCTTTATATCTCACATCGTCCCCAGACCCGACCAGAAAGTCCGGCCAGCGTTTAGTAGGAGATGTCGACTTTGCCTCCGCGAGTAGCGTCGCATCCTATATTACACCTGTCCCTGGTGGCGTTGGCCCCATGACTGTGGCGCAGCTCATGTTCAATACACTCAAGTCCGCGGAGCGAATTTGGGAAGATGCCTGCTCCCGAAAAGTAAAGCCCCTCAAACTGAGCATCAAGGAGAAAGTTCCGAGCGACATCGAAATTGCAATGGAGCAGATCCCCAAGCCGATTCATCAGCTTGCCCGGGAGGTTGGCTTGCTTCCAGATGAACTGGAGAGCTACGGAAAGTACAAGGCCAAGGTAGAATTGAGTGTCTTGGAACGCTTGAAGCATAGAAAGAACGGCAAATACGTCGTTATTTCGGGCATCACCCCCACTCCTCTTGGGGAGGGCAAATCCACAACGACTATCGGTCTGTCCCAGGCGATATGTGCCCATTTAGGTCGCCCTGCTTTTGCCTGCGTGCGTCAGCCTAGTCAGGGTCCGACTTTTGGAATCAAGGGTGGTGCAGCTGGCGGCGGGTACAGCCAGGTCATTCCCATGGATGAGGTTAGTTACTTTTTTTAGTTTACAACTCTAATTCTGTTCTGAGTAAACTCAGTTCAATCTCCACTTGACTGGCGATATCCACGCAGTGTCAGCAGCAAACAATCTCTTGGGTAAGTGACTTCGTTATCAGTATTGCCAGGCCCCTAATATTTTTAAGCTGCGGCTTTGGACGCTCGGATGTTCCACGAGGCGACGCAGTCAGACAAGGCCTTGTACAGTCGGCTGGTACCAACTAAGAAAGGCAAACGCGAGTTTGCGCCGCTCATGTTCAAACGCTTGCAAAAGCTCGGCATCGACAAGACGAACCCTAACGATCTTACTCCCGAAGAAATCACCCGCTTCGCTCGCCTCGACGTGGATCCACAAACCATCACATGGAATCGCGTCGTAGACACTAATGACCGCTTCCTTCGCAGGATCACCATCGGCCAGGGTGACGCCGAAAAGGGCCACCAGCGTGAAGCTGGTTTTGATATCGCCGTCGCAAGCGAATGCATGGCTGTGCTAGCTCTGACCACAAGTCTACAAGATATGCGTGAGCGTCTAGGCGCTATGGTAGTCGCGACGAGCAAGCACGGCGACGCCATCACGGCCGACGACCTCGGCGTTGGCGGTGCACTTGCTGTTCTCTTGAAAGACGCGATTAAACCGAACCTCATGCAGACGCTCGAGGGCACTCCCGTCTTTGTGCACGCCGGGCCCTTCGCCAACATCGCCCATGGCAACTCGTCTGTCCTGGCTGATCGTGTCGCGCTCAAGCTCGTGGGGTCAGAGGAGGGAGACCCGCCGGGACACGTCGGATACGTCCTGACCGAGGGCGGCTTTGGTGCTGACATGGGCATGGAGAAATTCTGCAATATCAAGTGCCGAGTGAGCGGATTAACCCCGGACGCTGTGGTCATCGTTGCGACTACACGTGCGCTGAAAATGCACGGAGGAGGGCCCGAAGTCACCCCGGGAAAGCCACTCGCAGATACTTACACCAAGGAAGATTTGGTCATACTCGGGGAAGGTACGAAGAACCTGGTCAGGCATATTCAGAACGCCAAGAAATTCGGCTTGAAGGTGGTGGTGGCTATCAACCGCTTCGTGTGCGTACGGCGTTTGACCCCCAACGCTTGGTGGAGCTGTTGTGGCTGACGATAGCACAGGTCCGATACCCCCGCCGAACTTGAGCTCATCCGTGAGCACGCACTAGCTGGGGGCGCGGATGCTGCCGTCGTCAGCAATCACTGGGCCGAGGGCGGGGCTGGCGCGCGGGAAGTGGCAGAAGCACTGGTTACTGCTTGCGAGGGCGAATCCCAATTCAAATTCCTCTATGACTTGAACCTACCCATTGAAGAGAAGATCAATACCGTCGCCAAGGAAATCTACCGTGCGGACGGCATAGAGCTGAGTGATCTCGCCAAGCAGCAGGTCGAAACCTACACGCGGCAAGGATACGGTAACCTCCCCAGTTCGTACAGCCGTCCTCTGCGGTCGTGCTTGCTTGTGGGCTTTTGGGATCGCTGACAACATGAGTAGTCTGCATGGCGAAAACGCAGTATTCATTCTCACACGACCCCAAGTTGAAAAACGCGCCGACCGGTCAGTCTTGACGTAAATTTCCTCTGCTCTTCATTTCTTTTCTCACCGGATGGGGCTTTTTCTAGGGTTCGTCGTTCCGATTCGTTCCGTGCGACTCTCGGCAGGAGCTGGCTTCCTTTACCCCCTTCTGGGTGACATGCAGACCATGCCTGGCCTCGGAACTAGACCAGGTGCGCCTTGTGACCTACCTACAATCGAAATAGTCTCGTAATTATCTTACGCACGGCTTTTGCAGGGTTCTGGGAAGTCGGACTCGATCCCGAAACTGGGCGAGTGGTCGGCCTGTTCTGATCTTGCCCACCCCACGGACGCATGTGAATGGGATCTTCGCCGGATCATTACCAGCCAAGCAAGTGAGGTGCCCGTATGACATCTGCAACTCCACTCCTCCGTGTGGCGCCGCTGATCGATCCATGGAATTCAGAATGAGAAGCAGGGTTGTGGTTCACAACCTTTGAACCCCTAGGATCCAAGGCATAAATGTAATATATAACGTCATGTCTTTGTAACTCTCGTTCAATTGCCACCGATTACCCTACCCCCCGGGAGATGCGCCTTCGTGAATGTCTGTACGGACAATACCCTAGCGGACTGGTCGTGAACTGGGCTCGGCGCAAGGTTGCCGCCCTGATGATCAAACGCAACGACATTGCTAGACGCGTGAACCTGCCATGTGTAGATATGGCCTGCGGTGCCGACATAGTAAAAGGTATTGTTGCTAGTCCCATTGGAGCGGGAGTTGCCAGTCAGACCGAGATGGTATGAGCCCTCTGCGAGTTGGCGTTTGGAAATGGTGGAGCCTAGGATAAATGGAGCCGGACGGAGGATGCAGTGGTACGAGTGATCAAAATCAGCCGAGACTGCAGCAGATGGGTCGTCAGTCTGGAAGGGAGAAGAAAAGGGAGAAAGAGGTAGTAGGGGAGGGGAGGAAGGAAGACAGTTTGAGCCGTCTGGTGAAGTGACTCGGACAAGACCAAGCCAGAAGCGAACTGGAAGAGGTTCTGGCCCACGGACATCAGTATGCACGTTCAACGTCAACCCTTGGATTCGAGTGCGCGCTACGGTGAACCTGTATAGTGGTGTTTTGCAAACAGCTTTGTACTTTCTCATACAGCAGTGCCTGGGTGAGCACCACCTCAGCTCGCACAGCGCTCCCACCTATAGTCTCAGCTTTGATGTGCACATCGCGCGAGGCGGTAACGGTGATGTTTACATTTCGCTACCTGCAGCCGCCGAGACGCTTGAAATAGCAAAGCTAGACGCCTCGTACTGCGAGATTCTCCCAATTGTCGGTAAATTCGACCGGTCGAGCTCCACTTGTATTAGCAAGCCCGAGACAAACCAGCTATTATTTTATTTGGTGGTCACCTTCGGCACTGGCAGAGGCGACGTCAAGAGTGATATTATGTGGCTCGTCGTCAGTGAGAATTGGGATAAAGGGAGTGAGATCGAGATGGTAAGTTGGCAGATCCAAGGCGCTATACGACCGTGATAGGTCTGCAAACCCCCTTCAAACTGAGACGTGGCTCACACAACTTGAACAGCAGGACACAACTCCACGCAGTAGGTAAAATCCCTCCTGTGAACATGACAAGAAACGACCTGCCCATCTGCGAGAACGCGGACCTCGCGAAACGGGCCTTGACCGGACGTTGTATTCGTAGGAAGGTCACCAAGGAATCGGTTGGGAACGTTGCAATACTAGCCCCAACGAGGCGAACGATCAGAGTCAGACGAGCTTCCGAGCGGCAAGGAAGATACCCCAAAGCTCCTCGTCACCATTGCTGGATGCTTGCTTGCAGCACAGTGTAAGCTGCCACCGCATTTCGAGGGAGCGTGACGTTGAGCTAAAGCCGACAAGTCCCTTCTCCTTCCCACGGGAATAACGGAGGAGACGAGGGTTCACCGAGAACTTCGGGGGGACGGACGCATCGTTCCCCGTGTTATTCGCAAAGGCGGTG